>JAAIIK010000024.1:7143064-7159383 GCA_014706435.1 Silurus glanis
CTAATATATATATATATATATATATATAATTTAATACCATTGTGGCCATTCAGTAGTTTTCATTTGTTCAGTAGAAGTGAGTGAATGGATCAGTAACCTGATAAAGAACAAAACTGGTTCATTTATAATTTTGGCTAAAGCAGTTATCCAGCATGACTTACAATTTATGCATGTATACAGCACTTAAAGGTTAAGGGTCTTGGTCAAGGGCCTGGAATTTTGGTGGTGCTGGGACTTGAACTCACTACTAAGCTACCATTTCTCATTACTTCAGGATTGCGTTTGTGTTTATTAAAAAAGGTGTTATTGGGGATAAAAGGCAGTATTTGTTTAATTATAATCAAAATGTATATAAAAATGAAGGTCTGTTGTAAGCTGACCCCAGATTTGTCACATATCAATTGTTTTGTATCATTTAATAACAAAAATATATTATTATTAATCTTAGATTATGTAGATTATGTTTCCACTATACAAATTCCATTGCTGGATATAACGATAAGCTTTTATCATAACCGTTCCTATAGAAACAGTATTACTTACATTACAAATAAATTTCCCAGCTTCTGTTCTGGAAAGTTAATTCACGCCTGTTTTTTCTGGTTAACGTTGGAAAATCCCTTCTTTAAAACACACATGTATGCAGTCATTACAGCTTTCTTTTAATAGCGTGACTCTTTCTGAGACACCTATCGAGTTCTGACTGGATAGGGTCAGTCCCCTCCCTTGATTTTATTTCACACAGCTTCAGTAGATTAGTGACCTGTGTAGATTCTCCTCTGTAATTGCCAAGAATAGTGAATGTTATGGTCAAAGGTGTGTGTCAAAACAGAGCACTGGCTCTCCCACGCCCGCTCAACTTTTTCATGAAACATAGCACCTACAGCTGATAATTAGCCAGGCAGCAGTACTTCTCTTGGACATGAACATGCACTAACTTTTGTACATCATGCACAAATTATTCAACCCTCTGCGAAAACTTTTCTCTCTCGATGCACAATGCAGTGTTTTTTTTTTTTTTTTTTTCAACAGATTCTATATGCAAAAAAAAAATTAAGCGTCTGTCATGTCACACAATTTTTTTTTTCTGAAAATGATATTAGAATGCAAATGAAAGTGACGCTTTTATATATATGCTGTGCGTATGGGGTCTGATGACATCTTTTGACTTGCGTTAAAAGCTATTACATTGGTTCATCACTTGCTTGTTTCATGAACCATATCATGACGCTTCATCATCTCTTCATCATGCTGCAGCAATGTACAGATTCTTTGCTTATTTATATTGCAAGAGATATTAGATTTTCTGTCAAGAAATAAGAACATTAGCGGTATCTATATCTATCTAGCGATTGCAATAGGAGCTCTAGACTGGAGGAATACACATGGGATAAGTCTCTCTCTGTGTGCTACTTTGCCCGCCTGAATCCCAGACATCTCATCCATCTTCCGAACAATAGAATTCTCTCTGCTGTTTGTTGCTTGTCCCAGATGCATATCTGACTGATTGACTACCCACTGTATAAGTACAAAAGTTAACGTCCAAAGGCCAGCAAGGCATTAATATGACCAATGATAATTTCAGGGGGGCATTATTTATGGTATATCTTCAATAGATGCTTACAAAAAAGTGGATGATGTATTAAACAATGTGCAGGTTAGAAATGTAACTGAATATGAATACATCTAATATTTAGATTGAACAGATATTGTCATCTAATCAAATACACTGAAAATAGATACAAATGATGATAGATAGATTCAGATGAGATTATTCATCGCAGTGGGATATTCACATATGGCAGCAAAGAGAGTGAAATGTACATTAAATTATACTAAAAGCAATTAACATCATAAATAAATGATGGCAAAAAGGATTTTACTTGTCAGATACACATTTCAGCAGAGTGGAATTCTTTCATCGCATATCTCAGCTTGTGAGAAGGCTGAGGTCAGAGCACAGGATTAGCCATGATGCAGTACCCGTGGAGCAGAGATGGTTAAAGGCTTTGCTCATGGGCCCAACAGTGGCAGCTTGGCAGTGCTGAGACTTGAACCTCCGACCTTCTAACCAGTAACCCAGAGCCGTAACCTTTCAGCTACCACTTACCTGCATGATGTGGTAGTGTAATAGTGTTTTTGTATAATCATTGGAAAACATTGCTGATACTACAGCAGACACAATGAAGTGACTTGACTTGAAAGGGACAGTGTAGTTTGAACATTGTTAAAGTAAACAGTGAAACCAGTGTAACAGCATTAAATTACAATGGTATTAAAGTTTCAGTCCACAGGGTTGTGAATAGTGGGTGTTGGTTAGGTTTACATATGGCTCAATGAGCTAATCTTAAGATTGAGAATGGTGTTGCACTAATTACTAGCTCTCCTTTCTACAGTCGAATGAGCCTTCTGAAAATAAATACAAATATAAAAGATCATAAAAACCTAGCCTTACCTTAACACTCTTACTGAGCTCCAAAATAATAAAAAATTTCCACCATATTTCTGAAAAAAAAAAAAAAAAATAGTATTTAGTATTTAGAGCTCCATAATGTTTCTTATTCATTGTCCTTCATGATTATTGCATAACAAATAGATTTACAAATCTATTAGAATATTATTACAGTATGCATATGCATTGGTAGATGACATACACCATTTCTGTACTTGATTAAAAGTATAAATTCCCTCTTTAAATATTAATCCAATAAATGTAAAAAGTTCTGCTTTTACATTTCTGTTTTAAGACTTGCTTTTGAATGTGCTTATAGCAAAAGTAAAAGTACTGATCTTTGAGGACTGTATCTTTAATCATTTTAGGGACTTTTCTATAGTAACAGATACAGTGAGAAAACTCTTACACCACACAAACGTTCGAAAGAACCGTGAGTTACACTTGTGGTCTTGCAACAAGTTCTGATTTAAAACAATTTATGTAATTAGTAGCAAGAAAAAAAGACGAAGTTCAGTATAAAAAAAGCTAGAAATTACACAAAAATTTTGTGAAGTTAAAATGCTACCAAAATAAAAATAAGTGCACATACATGAAACATGTATTGAAGTACAGAACAATGTGTATTAGAGTCCACCACTTGGAATAATCATTAGTTTGCCTGATTTTGAAAAAGCATTGCTGTTTTGTCTAGTTGTCAGCTGGCTTACTTATTTACATTAGATCAAAAGTTTGGAATCTCACTGGTACTTGTTATGCGTTATAGCAATGTCTACACGGTACTGGACTAAAGACGCCACACATCACCTATTCAATGTCACATCTTTACTGCATGCGCGATGTCCTCTGACCCCAAACATAAAATCATGTTTATGTCCCATGATTGCAGTACTTGAGAGTTGTCAGCCCACCTACCACCTATCAGCCCACCTATCACTCCAAGAAGCTCTCCTACCTACTAATCATCTTCACCTGGCACTCATCAGCCTCCAGACTATATAACCTCCGTTCCCCCCCAAGCTCATTGTCTGTTCTACAGTTTAGGTTGATGAACATTGCTAGACTACCCAAGCTACATACGCTACGTGTTTAGTTTGGTTTTCATAGTTTACGGGACTCTGTTTAGTTCTCTGATCTTTCTCTGGTCATAGTATTCACCAGGTTTTGCTAAACCTGGAGCTTAGCTCTGGTTTGCCGTTTTCTGCATTTGCCCTTTGTTTCTTCATTAAACAACGTGAATTGCACTTCGGTTTCCGGCACATTCTTCCACCTGACAAGAGTATAGAGTATTAGTCAAATTTTGGAATCACTGAGTCTTTTATTGTTTTTGAGAGCATGCTTTTCTTTTTTTCTATGCAAATTCAACAGTATTTATTTATTTTCAGCAGATTGACACCTTTCGCCAATAACAGAGTTTCGGATGAAATACTAGCTATTTTTACGTTTCTGACACAGCAGCTAACTGCTATTGAACTGCTCTGAGATGATCTGGATCACAAGGGTAGATGAAAATCTCCTAAACCTTTAGCAAGTTTTACAAGTGGCATGGCAAAGTATTTCAGCTGAATGTTTAGAGAAACTAACTCTCTGGATGCCAAAAGTGTGTTAAGCGGTTGTTCATGCTAAGGGAGGATTTTACATTGAAAATAAAGTTGAACTGTTTACTTTCTTATACGAATATCTCTACATTTTTATATTTGTTTGGTCAAAGTAAATCTCCACACCTTTAAACTGCCTAGTTCGCTGCATATACAAAGAACATACACGTCCGTCTCTAAACAATAAAAGACTAGATGTTTTGCAAACCTTTTATCCAGGCACTGTATATTGTACAGGAATCCTTTTAACTGTTATTACCTGTACGCGCATCATATTCACATTGTTGTTAAGCCTTGCTCTTTGCATTCATGTTTAAGCATCATTCCTGACATTATGAACTCAATTGATGAGTTCAAGTGTTGAAGCTGAGGGAACTGCAGAAATTCTGAATCAATAAATGTATGTTCAAATCCAAACACAGACTCAGCGAATGAAAAAAATAAGATCATGGCCTTGTGTCATACATCCCAAACTTGTTGCTATATTTTGTTCATTTTTCTGGACAGATACTATACTTTATCTGTGTACACTTTTGCTAACCTCTGGTTCTCACAGCTAAGCGCCAGACCTCTGAAAAATAAATCAGAACTATCTTAATGTACTGGCTACTTTGTGAAAAAAAAAAATGACAAAAATTTTTAAAGATGTCAAGTTTGAGAGGTGAAATCGGATTGTAAGCCAAACCAACACTATGACACCAAGGGCAAGTAAATTGAATAGTGCAGATTCAACAGTGTGCATTGCTGTGGCACACACAATAACACACAAAATGCAAGAATGAAACACACAGAAATCAGAGGTTAAATATGGGTGATAATTAGGAGTAATACAGAAAATGTGTGAGCAATCAGTAGGACATGTAGTATGGCTAAATAAGGGGGTATTCTTTAAAATGATCATATGGCAGCTGATGTTTAATGTAGTTTTCAGCATAACCATAATTGAATTGAAATGGAAAAAACACTCAACCTTTATTTGCCCTGCATTAAATTAAATACTATGAATAAAATTTAATAATAATCTATGTATAGTATTTAAAGTTTATATTTATATTAATAATGAAAGTTTCATGGCTTGCAAAAAGTAGATGGAAATTAATGTACCTGGATCTTTAAATTAAATATACATATATAATTTTTTTGTTGTTGTTTTTTTTTTTTACCAGGTATAAAACTACCAGTCTGGAAAAATGACATTCAAAAGCAACATACAGAATCACAGTGTGAGATTATTGCCTCCCAGCAAGTTACACAAGGCATGAGCAAGTACAAAAGCAACATGAGTAAAGAATTACTACTTCAGGCTTTACTTGGCAAAGAAGACCAACTCTGTGAGTGTATTTTGAGACTCGTAAAATCGGACTTGGGATAAAGCCTACAGAGCACTATGCAGAGAGACTCACTGGTTCGTGCATTCTAAGCCTGGTCTAATACTAAAACTAAAATTTTTTTTTTTTTTATGAGAACTGCAGGCACTTATTCATTCAGTTAATACATTCTTGTCAAGAGGGTATTAGTTTTGAACATTTATAGACTTAATTAATTATTATTATAAAGGTTTGCCAATGGATTACGGATGCAAAATGTGTACAAACTGATTTATTAAACCAAACAGGTGACTGTTACGACCCAGTCTAAGGTTGGGCTGCATAGCAGTTTTAAACGCATGGGGTGGTGGATATAAAATGTATATATGTATATGGTATACTGATAGTTATACACTATATGGACAGAAGAATTGAGACAACTGACATTTTCTGTCACACATACGTGATTCAAACTGTTAGCACAAAGCTGGAGGCACACAATTGTATAGGATGTCTTTGGATGCGGAATTTTGCATTCACTTGAACTTGCAAACCCAAACCTGTTCCAGCATTGCAATGCCCCTGTGCCTAAATTAAACTCCATAAAGATATGCTTTACATGGTTTCAAGAGGAAGATCTTGAGGGCCCTGCTATAGAGCTCTGATCTGAACCCTACTGAACACCTCTGGGATGATTTGGAATGCTGACTACTTCCCAGGCCTCCTCACCTCACCTACATCAGTACCTGACTTTACCTTGTCGCTGATGAACACGAATGTCCACAAGCACACTACAAAATCTAGTGATACACCTTCCCAATACAGAGTGAAGAAAATCATAACAGCAAATTGGGACTAAATGTGGAATGCGATGCACGAAAAGCACAAAACCATGAACAAATGTCCACAAACCATTGGCAATCTACTGTAGCAAGGAGCACAAACACTAAGATTTTGTAAACGTTACATATTGAAAAATGTACACTGAAACATTTCATCCCAACATCACATTTCAGAGTGGACCAAGGCCAAAATAACAAACTGCATGAAACATGAGACGATTGACATGACGTGTTTGACATACGGCGATGCTGCAACGAGTTGTTCTAGCGCACATGTGTCAAACTCAAGGCCCGCGGGCCACATCTGGCCCGATGTACAATTATATCCGGCCCGCGAGATCATTTTATATAGGTCTATTATTATTGTTATTAATGGCCCAGCGATATGAAGCGTTGATAACACAAACTACATATCCCATAATGCAGTGCTTCAGCTGCCTTACCGAACGCTAGGCTACCTGGGAACATTCCAGCGTCAATCAAGTCGAGCTTCTGTTGATGTATTTAACCCTATAGTAAAGTTATTGTGAAGCTAGCGCCTCACAATGGCGAAGAGAAAAGTGGATTCTTAAAACAGAGCCTTTCAAAACCGATGGGATTCTGAATATGTTTACTGACAGCAAATGTGGCTGTAATTAAGGAATTGAATCTAAGACAGCACTACGAGACATCTACTACGAGAAAACATCAGGATAAGCTGAAAAACCTGACTGCAGAGCAGAAGATACAGAAAGTAGAAGAGTTAAAGTAGAATCTGACATTTCAGCAGACGTTTTTCACCAGAACAAAATCACAAAGTGAAGCTGGTGTGAAAACAGAGGAGAAATCAGTCACATCAGCCGGTTATTTACAGAGGGAGAGTTTCTGAAGAGCTGCATGATGAAGGTGTGAGACGTCTTGTGTTTGACAGGAGATATTTTTATGGAGAGCAAAATATTTTAAGTCATTTAAATTTGTTATTTAGATTTTTTTTTATAAAATGGCATAAGAAATCTGATTGTTTTGATTTGTTGTTATTTTAACGATTACTTAAAAGCACAATTTTTATTGATTTGTTCAGGGTTTTTTTACAGCATGTTCATATTTCTAACTTGTATAATTTTGACTGGATATATTTTTACGGAGAGCAAAATATTTTAAGTTATTTAAAGTTTAAGTTGATTTATTCTGAAATAATATTCGTCTTTTTTTCATTCATATTTATGTAAAAAAAAAAAAAACATTTAGTTTTAGTGTGTTCAATAAATATTTATCCTGTTCGGCCCAAGACCTAAAGTGTGCTTTGAGTTTTGGCCCCCTGTGCAATTGAGTTTGACTTCCCTGTTCTAGCGGGAGAACACCATTGAAAGACGGCGAGTGATCAGGGAGACTTTCAACGACCTCAATCCCTGAAAATGTCAAAACCATTCAGCGACTTGTGCATGATGATCTTCGGAGAACAATCCAGATGATCTCTCTTCCGCACCCACCCTACTCGCCAGATTTGTCTTATTTTTGACTTCGTCCTCTTCCCAAAGATAAAGATCCAGCTCAAAGCTCTCCGTTTTGACACCAGTGCACAGATTGAGCGCAAATCGTAAAAGGTGCTTGACATGCTTCAAAAAGAATTCAATTCAATTAATTTTTATTTGTAAAGCGATGACAATGAACATTTAGCTTTACACAGATAATGTGGTGATGATAAAGGAATATGTTCTTTATAAGTGTAAGTTTGTCCCTGATGAGCAAGCCGGTGGCGACTGTGGCAAGGAAAAACTCCCCGAGATGGCATAAGGAAGAAACCTTGAGAGGAAAAAGACTCAAGAGGGAACCCATCCTCATCTGGGTTGCACTGAATGTCCATTTATTACAGATAAACAATGTTGCGGGGTGCAGTGATGGTGATCATAAGCAAACTGTAGCCCTGAGTCAGTGTAGCAGACTGTTGGCATTAACTACAGTCCAAATCCATCCTCAAAGCTCCCTTTTTTACTCAGGTATTTCATGGAACCACCCAAGGTGTTGATGAGAAACCGTCCCCAGCTGCACAGAGTGGCCTCCGAATGAAGAGAACACCATCCAGAGGAAGGCCTGGACGAAGTGGGAAGATCCATGGAGGGAAGAGGGGCAGGAACAGTGGTCACTGGAAGAAGACTTCCAGGACATATTCCAGAAGTGTCAGGAAAGCTGGGAGCTCTGTATTGTTGTGCAAGGGGACGATTTTGAAGGTGGTGGTGTGTCTTCTTCTTCGTCTTCTTTCGGCTGCTTCCATTAGGGGTCGCCACAGCGGATCATCCGTCTCCATACCACCCTGTCCTCTACATCTGCCTCTTTCACACCAACTACCTGCATGTCTTCCCTCACCACATCCATGAACCTCCTCCTTGGCCTTCCTCTTTTCCTCCTACCTGGTGGCTCCATCCTCAGCATTCTTCTACCAATATAATTCATGTCCCTCCTCTGCACATGTCCAAACCATCTCAATCACACCTCCCTCACCTTGTCACCAAAACATCCTACATGTGCTGTCCCTCTAATGAACTCATTTCTAATCTTGTCCATCCTCGTCACTCCCAACGAAACCCTTAACATCTTCAGCTCTGCTACCTCCAGCTCCACCTCCTGTCTTCTACTCAATGCCACTGTCTCTAATCCATACAACATCGCAGGTCTCACCACAGACCTATAAACTTTCCCTTACATTCTTGCAGATACCCTACTATCACAAATCACTCCTGTCACTCTTCTCCACCCTGCCTGCACTCTTTTCTTTACTTCTCTAACACACTCTCCATTACTTTGCACTGTTGACCCCAGGTACCTGAACTCCTCCACCTTCTCCACCTCTTCTCCCTGCAACCGCACCACTCCACTGCCCTCCCTCTCATTCACACACATGTACTCTGTCTTACTCCTACTGACTTTCATTCCCCTTCTCTCCAGCGCATATCTCCACCTCTCCAGGCTCTTCTCAACCTGCTCACTACTCTCACCACAAATCACAATATCATCCGCAAACATCATAGTCCAGGGAGACTCCTGTCTGACCTCGTCCGTCAACCTGTCAATCACCACTGCAAACAGGAAAGGGCTCAGGGCCGATCCTTGATGTAGTCCAACCCTCACCCTGAACCAGTCTGTCGTTCCTACTGCACACTTCACTGTTGTCACACGTTCCTCATACATGTCCTGCACCACCCTCACATACTTCTCTGACACACCTGACTTCCTCATACAGTCCCACAGCTCCTCTCTCGGCACCCTGTCGTACGCTTTCTCTAAATCCACAAATACACAATGCAATTCCTTCTGTCCTTCTCTATACTTCTCTATCAACATCTTCAAAGCAAATAAGGCATCTGTGGTGCTCTTCCTCGGCATGAAACCATACTGTTGCTCACAGATGGACACCTCTTCTCTCAGCCTGGCTTCCACTACTCTTTCCCATAACTTCATGGTGTGACTGATCAACTTAATTCCCTTGTTGTTACTGCAGGTCTGCACATCTCCCTTATGCTTAAAGATCGGTACCAGCACACTCCTTCTCCATTCCTCAGGCATCCTCTCACCTTCCAGAATCTTGTTAAACAATCTGGTTAAAAACTCCACTGCCATCTCTCCTAAACATCTCCATGCTTCTACCGGTATGTCATCTGGTCCAACCGACTTTCCACTCTTCATCCTCTTAATCGCTGCTCTCACTTCCTCATTACTAATCCTATCTACATCCTGCTTTACCAACTCCACATCATCCAACCTTCTCTCTCTCTGATTTTCCTCATTCATCAGCTGCTCAAAATACTCCCTCCACCTTCTCAACACACTCTCCTCACTAGTCAACACATTTCCCTCTCCATCCTTTATTGCTCTAACTTACAGCACATCCTTCCCAGTTCGGTCCCTCTGCCTGGCCAATCGGTATATAGTGGTACCTCGACATACAAGTGCCCTAACATACGAGTTTTTTGAGATACGAGCGGTCACTCTGTCGAATTTTTGCTTTGATACGCGAGCAAAAACTTGTGATACGAGCTCGAGACGCCGCTGCTAGATGGCGAATCAAAGCCAGAAAGCGAAGATTGTGACGAAAATTAAGATAAGCAAAGAAGAAAAAGTAAAAATTTAGTTTAGGGATACGTAGTGTACAGGAGTGATAGTAAAAAAACGAGTTTTCCCTCCGCCTCCGCTTATCGCCTCTACCACCACCATTGTAGGCATTTCAATTAATTTCAATGGGGAAATTTGCTTTGAAATACGAGCAATTTGACATACGAGCAAGGTTACGGAACGAATTAAACTCGTATGTCGAGGTACCACTGTAAATCCTTTTCTCCTTCCTTAGTGTCCAACCTCTCATACAGCTCCTCATATGCCTTTTCCTTGGCTTTCGCCACATCCCTCTTTACCTGCTGCCGCATCTCCTTGTACTCCTGCCTACTTTTCTCATCATTCTGTTTTGCCAACCTCTTTCTCCTTATGCTCTCCTGCACTTCCTCATTCCACCACCACGTCTCTTTGTCTTCCTTTCTATTTCCAAATGTCACACCAAGTACTTTTCTAGCTGCCTCCCTCATCACTCCTGCAGTAGTTTCCCAATCACCCAACACCTCTTCACCACCACCGAGCCCCTGTCTGACCTCTTCCATGAACCTCACACTACACTCTTCCTCCTTCAGTTTCCACCATCTTATTCTTCTTTCAGTCCTCACTCTCCTTCTCTTCCTCTTCGCCTCCATCCTACAGACCACCATCCGATGCTGTCTAGCTACACTGTCCCCTGCCAACACCTTACAGTCTCCAATCTCCTTTAGGTTGCATCTCCTGCATAGAACATAGTCCACCTGTGTGCACCTTCCTCCACTCTTATACGTCACCCTATGATCCTCCTTCTTCTTAAAATAAGTGTTCACCACTGCCATTTCCATCCTTTTAGCAAAATCTACCACCAGCTGCCTTTCCACATTCCTCTCCTTAAGGCCATACCTACCCATCACCTCCTCATCACCTCTGTTCCCTTCACCAACATGCCCATTAAAGTCTGCCCCAATCACCAATCGTTATTTCCTAGGTACACCATCTACCACTTCATCTAATTCACTCCAGAATCTTTCATTCTCCTCCATCTCACAGCCAACTTGTGGAGCATAGGCACTGATGACATTTATCATCATCCCTTCAACTTCCAGCTTCACATTCATCACCCTATCAGAAACTCTCTTCACCTCCACTACACTCTTACTGTACTCTTCCTTCAGAATCACCCCTACACCATTTCTCTTTCCATCCACACCATGATAGAACAGTTTGAACCCACCTCCAATGTTCCTGGCCTTACTCCCTTTCCACTTGGTCTCCTGAACACACAACATATCAACCTTTCTCCTCTCCATCATATCAGCTATCTCTCTCCCTTTACCCGTCATAGTACCAACATTTAAAATACCAACCCGAACCTCCACTCTCCTACACTGCTCCTTTTCCTGCCGTCTCTGTAGACGTCTTCCTCCTCTCCTTCTCCTCCTTCGGCCAACAGTAGCCCAATTTCCACCGGTACGCTGTCGGCTAACGATACCTGTGGCGGTCGTTGTTAACCCGGGCCTCGACCGATCCGGTATGAAATTCTCATTTGTGATCCGCATATTTGATCTGGAACATGTTTTACGCTGGATACCCTTCCTAACGCAACCCTCCCCATTTACCCGGGCTTGGGACCGGCACTAAGAGTGCACTGGCTTGTGCCTCCTTAATGGCTGGGTTGAAGGTGGTGGTGTGTAAACATAGATAAATAAAGTACTTTCTTGTAAACAGAGCGAGTCTCGAAAATGTTTGATGCCACCTAGTATTACAGTAATTATGTATAAACTACCTAATCAGGTCAGCAAAACAGGCAGAGCTACTCTATTTTTTTTTACTTCAATGCATAAAGGTGTAATGTGAGCTGAGAGTCTGGTATATGGCAGTATAGATTAATTCAAGTTCTGTGGGCCGACTATATACAAAAACGAAGTGGGAGGAATACATCACTAACATAACTAAAAAAAGCGAGGATGGATGAGAGGATGTACTCCCTCCACCAGCTTAGGCAGCAGAACCTGCCTAAGGACTTGCTGTGCCAATTCTACAGGGCCACCACTGAATCTAATCTGTGTGCAGTCACTGCCTAATTCGCCTCTGCCACCCATTTGGACAAACACTGACTTCAAAGACTAGTTAAGTCAGTAAAGCACATCATCAGTACCAAACTGAAAATCCCTTTTCGGACCTGCACACATCCTCTGCAAATGATGGGCTGGGAGAATCATAAAGACCCCTCACACCCCACATACAGTCTGTTCAGACTCTTTCCCTCCAGCAGGCAATAGAGTCTGAACAAAACAAGGACTGCCAGACTCCAAAATAGATTTTTCTTTAGTCCCAAAGATTGTAAACACCCTCTGATAACCCCAATCTGCACTGGACCTTTTACTGCTACACTACCTCTATCTCCTTTACTTCGTGCATTATCATAGCCGTATGCACTTTAATGTAATTTTCTATTAAAACCAAGATGTACTTTCTTCTACACTTCTACACTTTGCTATAAAACTTGTAACATATTCATTGTATTCTCAAGCATCATTGGTCTATAAAGCTGATTCAATTCTGAACCCTAATGAATGTACTCAGATCCCACTGTACAATTTAAAAAAAAAAAAAAAAAAAAAAAGTGCAATATTGTACTAAGGCAAATTGCAATGAACAAATCTGGGAATCGATGCCAATGCAGTTTTATTAGCAAAACATACAAATCCAGTGTGCAAGACTAGGCAGAGCAAACTCAATAATTTAAACAATGAATGTCAAATAAAAAAAATCTCTATATGGACAAAACTCTATATGGACAAAAGTTTTGGGACCTGATTTTTCCAGCTATATACAGTATAGTTCTTCCCCAAACTTTTACCACAAAGTTGGAGGTACACAATTGTAAAGGATTTCTTTAGAAGCAGTAGCATTTAATTTCTCTGTTAGTTGAACTAGGAGACACAGACCTCTATGGCAATTCTCCTTTAAATGACAATTCCCTGTGCAAAAAAAGTGTTAAGATATGCTGTACATAGGTTGCGGTTGAAGATCTTGAGACACTACATAAAAAATAAAGTGGAGCATCTTCCCCGAAGTGTGGAGATTATTATAACAGCATTTGGGGACTCAATGTGGAATGGAAAGTATAAAAAGCATGTATAAATCTAATAGACAGGTGTCCACAAACATGTGTCCATACAGTGCAGCATGTATTTAAAAGATAATTGCATGCTAACATGCAGATGTTTATCGATTAATATTTTGCAAAGTGGAGAGATTCGAGAGTGTGTTTTTTTTCCATAGTGAGCCAGTGACTTATGTCTGAGAAGTGCAGCAAAAGTAATGATTCATATGAAAGATCCAGTAATGAATATTGTAGCGAAGGATTCTAGGTAATAAATTATAAATTCATTGACAGGTTGACATTATAAAGCATTTACTAAATCTTTCTCGATGATTCCAGTTGAACAGGACTATATTTTGTGGTGATGACATTTATGCTAAAAACTACCAATCATAATAATCCATGTGGTTACATTACATTAACATTTATTAACAATTAACATGTTCCTTATCAAGAACAACCTATAAAACTGCTTAGAAGGTTCTACCAATAAATACGTTTTGATACTGGTTGATCAGGACACAGACCAAGAAGACCAGCTGTATAAAAACTCTATATTAAAAGACCCTGTAGTCACTGAAGGTGAAATCAGAGTTGTCCATAGATATCACAAGATCTTGACGTGGAGATGAATCACCTGAAATAAGCAGCAGTCCAGTTTTTTGGGGGGGAATAAGGTTCAGCTGATGAGCTGCCATATATGATAAGATATCTGCCAGGCTTGCTATTTTTATTTATTTATTTATTTATTTATTTATTTATTTATTTATTGAGTATCTTAATACAATGCTATATAAATGAGACTTGGGTGTATTTAAGTGTGTGCAGTTTGTATAGCAATATAGATTCACTGATTTACTGAAAATAGCTCAGCATACGGCCATTGTTGTCAAAATAGCTGGCAAAAAAAAGTGAGTACATCCTAAGTGATAACTGATAACTAATAGCTTTATGTCCTGTAATCATGCTAAGCCACATGCCCTATTCATCATGTTCATGTTTTTGTGTGCTTGACAGGACTATAAAATGTATGTATTTCGAATTAGATCAATTAAAATTTGGTGCTCTGTGTACAATTCTCACATACCGACCACTGGATTTACAACATGGCACCTTATAGGAAGAAACTCTCTTAGGATTTGAGAATTTGAAATGTTGCTTTCCTCAAAGATGGCCGAGGCTATAAGTAGATCATAACACCCTAAAACTGTGTTACAGTACAGTGGCCAAAGTTATACTGAGGTTTTCCAAGAAGGGTTCCACTCGGAACAGGCCTCACAAGGGTCGAGCAAAGAAGTTGAGTCCTTGTGCTGTGCATCAAGTGTAGAAGCTGCTTCGAAAACAGACACATGAGTGCTGCAGCATTGCTTTAGAGGTTTGCAGAAGCAGAAGGTACGCTTGTCATTGCTCAGACCATATGCCGCACAGTACAACAAGTTGGTTTGCATGCCCGAAGTCTGAGAAGGAAGCCTCTTCTGAAGGTGGCTCACAAAAAAACAGCAAACTGTTTGCTGAAGACAACCTGTCCATGAGCATAAATTACTGGAACCATATCCTGTGGTCTGATGAGACTAAGATAAAATTGTTTGGCTCAAATGGTGTCAAGCATGTGTGGTGACACCCTGGTGAGGAGCACCAAGAAAATTGTGTCTTGCTTACTGTCAGGGTACGGACCACGAATCAGAAGCGGCAGTAGCTCTATTATGGTTTATGGTATTACTGCAAAACACACACACCAGTTAGAGAGCGTACGAACCATAATGCAGGTTGAGTCCATAAAGCCAGTATAATCCGATGAAATGTCCATGGAACCCTTGGTAATCCACGGAACTTGGATAATCCACGAAACCAGTGGGGAATGCTGGCGACACCCAAAGCGGGGTTCAGAGGCTGAGCGACGACCACGGTGGATTTCAGAGGCTGCGGGAAACCCATGGTGGAGTCCAGAGGCCTAGCGACGCCCATGGCAGAGATCAGGGGCTGAGCGACACCCTCGGTGGAGATCAGGGGCTGAGCGACACCCTCGGCCGAGTTCAGGGGCGGAGTGATGCCCTTTGTGGAGGTTTGGAGCCAACACTGGGGTCCGACGGTGCCCTTGACAGGCTTCAGGAGTGCAGTGGCTCCCTCGGTGGGAATCCGAGGTGTCACAGTGACTGCGAGGGAACTCAGAAAGGCGGTGATGCTTGTGGCAGGGCTCTGGGGCATGAGGGCATCCTCTAAGGACATCT
This sequence comes from Silurus glanis, assembly GCA_014706435.1. Lineage (NCBI taxonomy): Eukaryota > Metazoa > Chordata > Actinopteri > Siluriformes > Siluridae > Silurus > Silurus glanis. Next base: position 7,158,660 of record JAAIIK010000024.1, read on the forward strand.
GAGGTGCTGTAGTGCCCTCTGCAGGTGTTTGAGGTGCCTCCTGGGAGGAATCTCTGATCACGTTGTAGCCCTCAGAGAAACCTTGAAGCCCGACAGTGCTTTCTGAGGGGCTTGAGAGTGTGACGTCACCTTCAGGGGAGCTTTGAGGCGCGGCATTGCCTTCGACCGGGTCTTGAGAACCTTGGGACTGCGACATCACTTTCAGAAGAGCCTTGGAGCATAACAACGCTTACAGCGGAATCTTGAAGCCCAATGGTGCTTTCTGCGGAGTCTTGGACTGTGTTGTCGCTCTCGGAGGAACCTAGGTCCGCAACGATGGCTTCTGCAGGGGCACTTGGAGGCATGACGTAGTCTTCAGGGGCACTTGGAGATGCCTTGGAGGCGTCTGAGGAGCTTGGAGGCGAGACATCACCGTCAGAGGGACCTGGAGGCGAGACGTCGCCTTCTGAGGAGCTTGGAGGTGAGACGTCACTTTCTGAGGATCGTGGAGGCGAGACGTCACCTTCTGAGGAACTTGGAGGCTTGACGTCGTCTTTAGGGGAACTTGGGGACGATTTTATGGTCTTGTCGCGGTCCGGCCAAAAAAAACAGCAGGTAAACAGTGTTTTTCGGTCAAGTATAAATAATAATAAATAAATGATGGTGGAATGGATTGAGATGAGTAATGAGTAATTGTATGTGTGTGTGTGTGTGTGTGTGTGTGTGTGTGTGTGTGTGTGTGTGT
>JAAIIK010000024.1:7162758-7181961 GCA_014706435.1 Silurus glanis
GTCGCAAGGTTCAAGGGGGCCGAATACTTTCGCAAGGCACTGTAAGTACTGATCCCTGAAAAATCTGACACCTGTTTTTTAACTGTTTTTCGTTACATTCTATCTGGTTCATTGAAGAGGAATCATGGATTCCAACATGTACTGTGACATTCTGAAGCAGAACACGATGCCCTCCCTTCAGAAACTGGGTCTGACAGTAGTTTTCCAACATAATAACAACCCCAAACACATCGCCAAGATGACAAATGCCTTACTGAAGGTAAAGGTGATGGAGTGGCCAAGTATGTCTCCAGACCTGAACCCTATTGAGCACCTGTTGAGCATCATTAAGCGAAAGGTGGAGAAGTGCCATGTGTCTAAAATTATGGAGAAGTGGAAGAGTATCCCAGCAACAAACTGTGCAGCTCAGGTGAATTCCATGCCCAGGAGGATTAAGGCAGTGCAAGATAACAATGGTGCTCACACAAAATATTGACCATTTAGACACAGTTTTGACATGTTTACTCACTTTTGTTGCCAGCTATTTTGACAGAAATGGCTGTAGGTGGAATTATTTTCAGAGGACAGTAAATCTGTACTGCTATACAAGCTGCACATTGACTAAAATATATCCAAGTTCATTTATATTGTATTGTCTCCTGAAAAGACTAAAATGGTGGCTGAAATGTTAGGTGTGTACTCACATACTCATACATATATATACACCAAAATACACCAACACACTGGGCATGACTACATAGTATGACAAACAAACCATCATGCAAGCATTACTTTGTTACACCTACCTGCTTGTCTAACATTAGTAAGACTTGTGAGCAGCGCTTTCGGTCAACAGAGATATGCAGCTGTTAATCAATATGCAATCTGACTCACTCACACTGCTCTGATCAGGCAGGAGTTGGGACATTTTATGTATATTCATTATAATTCATATTTTTCATTTTAGTCCACCCATGACATTGGGAAGCAAATATGTTTTTATAGCAGTTTTTATTACAGAGTTGAGTTGCTAGCCCAACACCCACCCTCTTCCTTTAGTAGCTGGAGTAATTTATCCCCATTCCCACAAATAAACACTCATGGTGGGTTAAAGGCCTTGCTCAAAGGCCCAAAATTGGCAGATTGGTATAGCCAGAACCCAAACCCACAATCCCCAGGTCCAAAGTCCAATGCCTTAACCATTAGGCTACCACCTCCCCTTATAATTCAATCATACATACAAAATTATACTTGAATCTTTCTAACAGTACCACAAAATATTTTAAAAAACAAATTGCAACAGGCTTTAACTCTATTAACATAAGGGAACACACAAGAAGACTTTTTTTTACAATTCAATTGTGACTATTCATAGAGTCAAGATATTTAAAATTATTCAGAAACACACCTATATTGTTGATTTAGGTAAATGTACTGCATATGATATAACGTCTATATTAAAATACATATTTATATCATCTAATACCAAATTTAAGAGATTTTTATGCTAATTAGAAGAAAAAAAAAATGAGAATGTGAACGTATTGCATTTTTTCCATAACTTGACAGCAAATAGTACTTTGTACTAAAATGCATTGGTGAATAGTGTAGAGTGACATATTGTGCAGTGTAGCAGAATCATAAAGTTTGCAAATATCATTTGCATTTTTGCTTTCAGTCTTTTCTCCATTTCAAAGATTCATCCAGCAGGAGGGAACTGTTAATCCACATTTTTTTTTTTTTTTTTTTTTACAGATCAATACTTTTTAAATACCAAGAATGATTTGGAGCACTTAGGAAAGGAAAAAATAAAAGCAAGGGAAAAATCTATCTGATGACAACATTAAAGGGGGCACAGTTATATGAATTGATTAGTAATACTTCATTTCTGTGATAAAGGAAATGGCATTTTAAAAATGCCTGGTGAAGGATGGTAGTCTCGCCACATGAAAAAAAAAAAAAAGCTGTCAATGAAAAATGGAAATAGTCAAGAGCCATTACTTCCCAACCATTAGAGAAAGCAGTCTGCAATCTCCTGCAATCATCTGTGCTATTTCTTCAGAGATGCTGGGTGCGGGTCACTGGGGAGTATCTGTGAGTGTGATGCTGATGCACACTCTCGGTTTCTTCAGGTTTGGTTATAGATACTCTGGGGTCTGAGATGATTGTGAATATCATGAATTCTAATTTGATCTAGAAGCTTCAATTCACTAAAACTTTTATAATAATAAAGCAAGCAATAAGACCGACACTGGCATTGGTCAGATTTTTTAAGATATAGACATTTATTTCATTTCCATAAATCCTTTAAAAAAAAAGATAGCCATGGACTCTCTGGCTAGTCTTGATTTAATGCATTTCTCGCTTCTCATGACATTTCACTTCACTACAACAAGACAGCTCAAATCCCTTCTGCCACTCACAAAAGAAATATATTACTCAGTGAAGTTGATTATTGCCCAATAAAAGCACATCCCTAAAGTGTTCTTCTTACATCACAGCAAATTTCAAAATGATTTATGATTTTTCATTTACTAAACTCTGGCATTCTGTAAATAAGTAAATACATAAATTATGTTTATTGTTAATGAGACAAGCTAGTTTGAATTATAACTGGTGTAACTGTTATAGCTGCTGTTTAAGAATATGAATCAAATCTTTCTGACCAATCAGATTCAAGAATGTGAAGGCGTTTTTTTACTTGTCACATTAACATTAAAGCACAGTAAAAAAAAATATTTTTGCATAACCCAGTGATGTTAGGAAGCCATGATACAACACCACAGATATTAAGGGCCTAGCTCAAGGGCCCAAGACTGGCAGCTTGGCGATAGTGGGGCTTGAACCCCCAACCTGCCAAGACATAAATCAGAGCCTTAACCACTGATCTACCACTTCTCATAAAGCTGTAAAATTTTACACTCTGAATCCTCATACACAATCTGATATCATAAAGAAGGAATTCTAAATTGAATAAGCCAAGATTTTTTAATTAGCAGTACATTTTATTTAATTAAAATACATAAAGAACATCTAGCTTGCATAAATTCAAAGTTCACTTGTCTGGGAAGTCTCTGGGTGAGTGGGATGAGTTTTTGCATCTGTGAGTTCTTGTATGTGGAAGAGGGCAAATAGCATGTTCCTTAGAGTATGTTTCTTTTAGTATGAATATTGTAACATTCCTTTTTGTGTGTGTGTGTGTGTGTGTGTGTGTGTGTGTGTGTGTGTGTGTGTGTTCACTGTCAATGTGTTTTTGTATGTTTTTTTTTTTTCTTATTTATTTTTTTTTCTTATCTGAGTTGTCTTTACTACTGTTCAGTCATTGGTTAATTTCTCAATTGCCTCTTGTTTGAATGTACCTTTTTTTTATCATTACTATTCTTGTTTGCTTGTTTATGTACTTGCACACCTTATTTTTGATGCAAGTCCTCCACACTTCTGTTTCATTAAGTCTAAGCTTTGATTTTTTACTTAGGTCTTGGTCCTATGATCTTTATTATTTTTCAAATTTATTGTTTATTTGTTCACCTGTCAAGCATATGCCCTGTTCATGGTTTCTGCTTATTTCCTGCTTTATGGCCCTCATGTGCTTCCTGGTCTGCTGTTGTGGATTATCTCCATCTGCTACTGTATGTCAGTGTTCAAAACCATGCTATGGTTTTTTACTAGAATTTCTGGATTTGCTCAAATAAAATTAGCAGCATTTTGAAAAAATAAAAAAGGACTGCTGGCAACATAGATCTTGGAGGAAGCACATGGTAGCTTTCTTTCTTCCCGTTTCTTAGTTGATGTATGATTGTGGAGAACTGGCTCATGGGTAGGAATGAAATTAATATTCTATTATGATTATTTCAGCTGATTTCTGTGTCTGGTATGTTTTATTAGTGGTGAATTTTTATATGAATGAACAAGCTTAATCCAACTTCTTTTATAGAAATTCTGGCCATTCCCCACACTAGATATTCTTTAGATTATTTGCCTTGGCATTGCCTGTCTTATTGTTAAATCTCACTGAAATCATTCCAAGCCAATGCATTATCGGATATTGTAGTTTCATTAAAACTGACAGCAGCTGAGATGGAAGAATTTAATGAAAAAAGCAGTGATTCAGCACAGGAAACATCTCTCTTGCCACATAATGCAAATATCTCATCTTCAACATTTCAAAACCAAATAAAACAAACAAAAAAATTTGGAAACATATGTTGCAGTGAGCTGTTGAAAAGGGTGTCTGTTATAATAATAACTGTTTGAATGTGTCATGTAATATGAGCAGAGGCAAATGGAAGTGCAGAAATAAACACTCCAAGTACAAAAAATACATTATTAATATAACAACTTTAGCCAGAAAAAGACTAACAGCATAAGAAGACAAATGAAAGATAAAAGACACTAAGTTTGGTGTGAGATGAATATTTATAGATGCATTATCAGAGGACAATAGCCTTCAGGTGCAGAAGGTTATGTGAAGAAATTGTGACAGTTCAATGGCTTGTAAAAAAAACAAAACAATATTAAAAAAATTGCCAAAAAAGTCCTGACCCATCGAGCATTAACAGCATTAACTTCTTTAGCAATTTGAGCTACAGTAACTTGTCTGTTTGGTCAGACCACACGGATCGGGTCTTCGCTCAACACGTATTAATGAGCCTCGGCCGTCCATGACCCTGTCGCCGGTTCACCACTGTTCCTTCCTTGTACCACTTTTGATAGATACTGACCACTGCACACCGGGAACATCCCACAAAAGCTGCAGTTTTGGAGATGCTCTGACCCAGTCGTCTAGACATCATAATTTTTTCTGCTTCTAACACATTAATTTTGAGGATAGAATGTTTTTCTTGCTGCCTAATATATCCCACCCAATAAGAGGTGCCATGGTCATAATGTTATAATATCATAATATTATGCCTGGTCTATATAATTATTATATATATGTAGAAGTAAAAAAGTTAATTTCTTTGTATATATTTTCCAGTTGTTTTTATTTTTATATAAAATCCTTTTACAAATTTAGTCTTCATTTGCTCTTGCTCTTAAAATAAAATACATTCTTCTGGGAAGGTGTTAGACTTTGAGGTGTGCTTGTGAAGATTTGTGCTCTTTCAGCCATAAGGGTGTCCATGAAATCGGGTACTGATGTAGGGTAAGGAAGCCTGGGATGCAGTCGGCGTTCCAATTCATCTTAAAGGTGTGCAACACAGTAGAAGGCCACTCAAGATCTTCCACTCCAACCCACTGACATGGTGAAACAGGTTTGGGTCATCTAGTGAAGGGAATATTTTATCACTGCATCCAAAATACCTATACAACTGTGTGCTTCCAACTTTGTGGTAGCAGTTTGGGAAAAATATACGAATATATATAGCTGGAAAGTATATATGGCTAGAAAAGTCAGGTGTCTCAATAATTTTAGTGCAATTTGAATGTGTCCTCATGCTCTTAGCAAAAATGGTAGTTACATTTCTATTCTAAAATTCTAGGCTTACAAGAAGAAAACAAACAAAAAAAAACCCCAACAACTTTAAACCCTGTTCCTTATTAAAAAACAAAGTGCAGCCATTAAGAACTAAGAAAGCTCTTATTGCTTTCTTATTGCTGCCTGAGGTGGTTAAACACATACGACACAATTTATTTTAGATCCGAAGTTGCAAAATAAACTCTATTTGTATAGTTATAAGTCTTAAACCATCCTAGAACAGCGTAGCATAAAAACGTAATGCCTATGCTTACTGCATTTTGATAAAATATGAATTTGCAATGATTTCCAGGCTGCTGCTAAGATTTAGACTTTCTAAACACATAAGCACACCTCCCCAGAATACAAATGCACACTTATCAACTGCTCATTAGAGAACTTAAAGTTGTTACGCAGGGTTATATAATGTTATAAAGGTGTTTTTTAGCACCAGGGTTGTAACCCTGAAGTTTTAAAAATAACATATTGTTCTTTATGCCTTGCTTTTGAGGCATTTCTGCTGTTGTTACTGAAAAGACGACAAACTGAATAATAAGATGTGAGTTAAAGGAGTTTAAATCTTTGAAAGCTATGATATATCTATGATGACAGCATTATCAGTAGAGCAGAACAAAACAACAAGGAAATGAGATGAGAAAGAAAAGAGGAAAAAAATGCATTCGGAGCTGCACTGACCTCCTGAAGTGACGCTGATGTTGCATGACTCGAACAACTCACTTAATGATGACGGGGACTCTGAGTCTGTCAAGGGTTAGTCAAAAGAATCCTAAGCAAAACTTTCTGTGAAGCTTGTATTAATAAATCATTATAACAGTGCTTACAATTCATTGTAAGTTGATTATGATTCCTTACAAGCAAAGTTAATGTTGTATAAGAAAGGTCTAATAATGTGCTGAAAGGATTTCTTTGTAGGGTTTGTAGGATTGTAGTCATGATCTTCATTGCCAAGTCCTGAACTAACTAAGGTCAGAGGAGAATCAAGATTTGGGAAGGGGTTGTTTGGATTTAGTGGTATTCAGGCTCCATCTTGATCTTTATTTGACCCCCAATCATATATGCTAAAGGTAAAAGGTTAAAGTTAAGAATGCTCATTTTGGTAAAAAGGCTTATTTTGCTTGTTTCTAACATCAGTGATGTTTAGATTCTGGGTTCAGAGCGCAAAAGTCAGGCATGATACAGTGCCCCTGGAGTTCAGAAAGTAAGAGGGCCTTGCTCCAGGGCCCAAGAGAGGCAGCAAGGCAATAATGGGGCTTAAACCCCCAACCTTCTGATCAGTAACCCAAAGCCTTGAGCTACCAGGCAAATAGCTAAGTATTCATGTATGCTTTTATTATCATACAGTACAGTACACAATGAAACAAAACATTCTTCCAGGACATCAATTAACAATAAATGGCAAAACATTTACCAGAACAAACAATCCTATTCACAGGACTACATAAAGTGCACATGTGCAAACATCATTTAGTGCAAACACAACAACAGAACACTGTACAATGAGACAATAACACAGTGACAGTGCAGCACCGACCAGTACATAAAGCTTAATGTGAGATGTGAATAAATAGTCTGTATAATAATGAACGCTGTACAATAGCTGTCAAAAGTTTGGAAACAGCTAGTCTTTTATTGTTTTTAAGAGGCACAGGCATGTTCCTTTTGTTTATATAAAACACACTTGGTAATTTAATGGTATTCATTTTTTATTTATTTATTTATTTATTTATTTTTTTATCAAACTGTCACCTTAGGCAATAACAGTACAGAGCATGCTCACTCATTATATACATGGTTAAATGCAGGCTGGATGGTGCACGTAATACTAAACCAACATGGCTACTACTCCATACTTCAACACAATGCAATTCCATCAGGACTGTGGCTAATTGAAACTAATGTTACCATACAACAGGATGATGACCAGAAGCATATATCTCTGTAAGTGTTATTTAGAGAGCAAAATGTTGGCTGGAGTGTGATCTGTCAAAGAATTGCTGCCAAGTCACTGGACCTACATTTTATTAAACTGCTCTGGGATGAACTGGATCACAAGGTCAGAAGAAATCTCCAACTAGTCAAGAACACATTTGGCTAGTTTTACAAGAGGCATGTATTTTTGTTAAATGTTTGGAGAAACAAACTGTCCAGAAGCCAAGAAGTCTGTAAGGTTGATAGTCATAATATAGCAGGATTTTTCTATGAAAATAAATCATGTGCATTTATATTTGAGTTTAGTCAAAGTAAATCTACTGTGCATACTGTTTAATTACCTTGTTTGTTGCAGATGAACAAATTGAAGGTGTCTTGTTATCTGAGATGGGGCAATTCCTAAGACATGCAGTGATGCAGCAACCCAGGAGGCCCTCAGTGGTCTTTCTGTAGAACATGGTGGTCCTCATCCTTTTTTTAAGGAAGAGATGCTTCTGGGTTCTTTTGGCTATGGAGCTGCTATTGATGGACCAGGTGAAGTTCTCTGCCAGGTAATTACCAAAATATTTGGTGTTTTTGACAATCTCCATGTCAAGGCCGCTGATGTTCAGAAGGGTGTGGTCACTCTGTGTCCTCCTGAAGTCACCAACCATCACTTTTGTATTGTTCACATTCAGAGACTAGCTGTTGATTTTGCACCAGTCCATTATCCTTCGCACTTCCTTTCTGTATTCTGTATGCTGACTCATTTTTCTTGCTGATAAGAGCATGTCATAAGCAAACTTAATGTGGTCCAAGTTGTGCATTGCTGAATAGCTGTAGGTCAGTAGAGTGAACAGAAAGGGACTTAGCACACAAACCTGAGGGGTTGACTGAGTTGAAGTCTGTGAATAGCTTTCAAACGTAGGTGTCTTGTTTTGTCAACATGTGGAAGAGCCTCACTGAGTGTGGTAGAGGTGTCATCATCTTTTTAGTGGTTAGGTAGACTGCGAACTGTAAAGGGACCACTGAGGAGGGCAGAAGGTTCTTGATGTGCCTCATGATGAACCTCTGGAAGCACTTGTTGATAGGTGTGAGTTTGACAGAATGGTGGTTTTGAAGCAAGACACTTAGGATTTTTTTTTGGCAAGGGGAAAATTGTGGTGCATGTTGAAATGACAGCACTGCCAGAGAGATTGAAGATGCCAGCTGGTCTGCACATCCATGGAGCATTCTGGCAGAAATGGTGTCTGGTTCAGTAGCTTTCCAAGGGTTGACTTTGAGTAGAGCTGTCTACACATCAGCCATGGTAAGACACAGCATCTGGTCGTTGAGCGGAAAGGTGGCTCTCCTTGCCATCAGGAATGTTGCGTAAACACGATTCAGAATCTTCACCTGTCTCTTTGCAAAGTCCACATGCTGATGAAATCTCCAGCAAAAGTAAACAGCCCGTCTTCAGTTTTATAATGTATTGTCTTAAAATATTATCTAGAAGCCTGTGGTCCAAACTGACTTTCAGTTAAACATTTTGGACTGTTAAAAATGTCTAAACTTTGAATGCTACATTCACCAAACTCAAAAGAGTTCTCCAGACACTATTTTTTAACGATTGGATTCCTAGAGTAGACTATCAAAAATCCCCACAACTCCCATAGACTTACACTGTAGGAAAGTTGGGAACCTGTCTTTGGAATGTTCAAAATCCCAACTCGAACTGCCAAAACTCACACACACCTAAGTGATCAAGGTCTGAATCCTGTCTTCTCTCTCTCTCTCTCTCTCTCTCTCTCTCTCTCTCTCTCTCTCTCTCTCTCTCTCTCTCTCTCTCTCTGTCATTGTACTGTAACACACATTCTCACTTCATCTATCTATCAATAACACCCTCTCTTTCCTCTCTCTCTCTCTCTCTCTCTCTCTCTCTCTCTCTCTTTCTTTCACTCTGTCATTGTACTGTAACACACATTCTCACTTTATCTATCTATCTATCAATATCTATATCTCTATATATCTCTCTCTCTCGCTCTCTCTCTCTCTCTCTCTCTCTCTCTCTCTCTCTCTCTATATATATATATACATACACCGTTTTATTATTTCTACCTAAATCTACACACAGTTTGGCACCAAGGCATACCTCCTATTTTTCTGCTGATACGAGGTTCAAGCTCTGGGATTAGAAAACGACTTACAACTTGACCTTCTAGAATAGAATATCTAAACAATTTTACATCATATTTATTCCGAAACAAATCCGATTCAAATTGTATTACATACTTTTTTTATATGACACATTTCTTTAAACAAACCATCAATCATTATATTTTCCTGACGTTTATCAAATGGTGTTATAAAGTCACACATGCATTTTTAAAAATCACATGCATGATTCTAGTACATTACAAGCTTGTCATTGAGCATTAATAAAATACGTTTGAGAAGTTATTCTAAACATATTAAATATAATTTGCTGTAATGCTTCATGGATATAGTTATAGCAAGCGTGTTTGTGATGCCCCTAGAGTGTTTTCAACCAGCCCTCTCCCACACTACACTTCACTCTACACTGTATCATCTACCAAATCAGATTTCATACAAACAAATGTAACAAAAAAGTAAAACTCCTTGAAGCTACAGTAAAACAATTGAAATTCTTGGCAGTGTGATTTATAGTTTTCAGTTTCTGAAATTGTCTTCCATATTTGAGGATCTCTAAAGCATAAATTTATTTCTGTTATTTATTTCACATATATGTGTGTGTGTGTGTGTGTGTGTGTGTGTGTGTGTGTGTGTGCATCTACCCAGTGCGATAGATAGATAGATAGATAGATAGATAGATAGATAGATAGATAGATAGATAGATAGATAGATAGATAGATAAACTCATGATTTTGGGACACGTGACTTATACTATATTTGGTTCTTCCCTAAACTCTTGTTGGAGCCACATGATTGTCTAAGATTTCTGTGGATGTGGGAGCATATAATTAATAAATAAATATTGACACCCATTGCTGTGAAATATTTTTTTTTTCCTTTAAATTATTTACTTTAGAAAGAGACATGGCTACAGTGTAATTTATATATATTGTTAACAAAAATATCACTACCACATTTTTATAGCTGTTTTGAGTTTTTTTTTAAAGCAGCTGGAAGTGTATAACCTTGAGTTCATTATTTTGTCTCCTAATGAAATAAAAGAGTTCAGGTGCAACCTGGTGTTATTAGGAACCACATAATTAGCTAAATAGTGTCATATTACCTGCAATTAAAGTGTCACATGTGCCTGATCCTGAAGGAGTTTGTTTGAAAGAATGACATAATAAATAATACCATTAAGGCCAACAGCTATCAAAACAAGTTCAGAGCAAAGAAAAAGTATTATAATTCTATAAGAAAAACTATGGAATTTTTAATTGCTATTGTTACTCTGATTCCATTTGGAGTTTTATGGAAATTTTTTGTAGACAAATGGTCTATGTTGTGATTCTATATAATGCTGAAAATGTCAAGATAATAAATACCTAAGAAAAGCAGTTTAGGAACTATTTGTTGAATGCAAAGCAACAGGGATTAGAAACAGTACTTATTTTTAAACATTATTTTTTTTTCTGCAAGTTAATATATTCAAGACCTTTATATACAACTGTCTTATAAACGGCAATATGGAACAGTCTGGAATCATACAGAGTAAAGTCTGATTAACTGTGTTATTGTAAAGACATTTTTGAATTGACTGGTAAATTATTATTATGCTTTTTAAAGAAATATAAATTATTTTTGTCCTAAACTAAAACTGTTTGTTTTTATTGCCCCTGACAAATCCTAGTTTGTCTAGACAGCATTCTGTGAAAACGCTTCTTTGATTTGCACTGATGCTGCAATTTCTGACGGAATACTTTTTTTGCCCTTATCACAGTTTAAACAGCTGCCAGTTTATCAGCTTACACAAAGTCCTATATGTTTAGTATAGTAATGTTTTCTATTGAACTTATCTGTATAATTATTTTCTTTTTTCTAAATGCAAGCAGATTTGTGCTAAGTAATGGTTCTGTTATGAGGAAAATTGCAATGATATTTGATAAATGTTTAAGTAAACACAACCCCCTGATACTTTTTTCATATATGTACAATGAAAAATTGTATTCAGAGAAAAAAGCAATTATGGATTATGGAAAATTTTGGACACCATTCCCACTTGTGAAATTTGAATTTTAAGACAAGTCAAGAACTTGCATTGGTGATAGCATGTCCAGCATGTAATATATTCTGTGAATCTTTAAACCATCTGCTTAGACTGTATTAACAGCCTTGCCTATGACCACAAAGTAAAGGAAGGCTATACATATATACATATACATATACATATACATATACATATACATATACATATATGTGTATGTTTTCCACCATCTAAAATATCATAAAAAAAAAATAAAGTTATGTCAATGGAGGATGTGGAAAACCAGGAAAACTCTCTGATGCATGCTTCTATTTAACTTTGCATGCGCAACCATTTAATATAACATGCATAAACATGATCTGCATGGCAGAGTCATCCAAAAGACATCAGAAGGATCTGCAACCTCGTCAAAAAACACGAATATCGGAACAGATAGAATTATTTTCATGGAAAAATGGAAAATTGTACTCTGTGCAGTTTATATAGTTTGTGATGAGAACTGAGTAGTCAAACTTTCAGCATAAATAATAGCATAAATGTTGCATTATGCAGAACAACATTGCAGAGGTTGAAAATCTTGCTGCTATTATTTGAAAGCTGTACAAGACGGCTTCAGTTTTATTGCCCCCATAGGTCTGCACTTTGGTTGCAATGTGCTCTGCATCCAAACCCAATAAACCTCATTATAAAAGTCATATTCCGTGTATGATTTTTGTATATCATATTGTATAGCTTAACGCCATGCTGCGCTTCTTCATTTATAAAACATAGGTTACAAATGATAGTTTAGTTTCTTCAGTGAGGAAAACACTCCCCACTATCTACAGGATCTGATGAGTATATGAGATGACCCATGGACCAATCAGAAATTTTTAATCTAGATTGCACTTGTCTAAACTATCATTGCAGCTGCTAACTATATATATATATATATATATATATATATTGTCATGAGTTAACTAGTAATTAATCTAACCTTAATAGCACATTTTTATCAGTTATAAATGTAGCTTAGATTAATACTTTTGAAGTTTTTAATACACTAATCGACCTGAGCATGGACAAATATGTAAGATTTATGCAAACATATGTTGATTATCAATGAAACCGAACTCAACATAGAGCATGAAGACAAAATATTCTTGTAAATGTTTTAAAGTAATTATGGCGTTTTAAATTACGTAAATCATCAAAACACTATTATAACCCAGCCATTAGGGAGGCACAAGCCAATGCACTCTTAGTGCCGGTCCCAAGCACGGGTAAATGGGGAGGGTTGCGTTAGGAAGGGCATCCAGCGTAAAACATGTGCCAAATCAATCATGCGGATCATAAATGAGAATTTCATACCGGATCGGTCGAGGCCTGGGTTAACAACGACCGCCACAGGTATCGTTAGCCGACAGGGTACCGGTGGAAATTGGGCTACTGTTGGCCGAAGGAGGAGAAGGAGAGGAGGAAGACGCCTACAGAGACGGCAGGAAAAGGAGCAGTGTAGGAGAGTGGAGGTTCGGGTTGGTATTTTAAATGTTGGTACTATGACGGGTAAAGGGAGAGAGATAGCTGATATGATGGAGAGGAGAAAGGTAGATATGTTGTGTGTCCAGGAAACCAAGTGGAAAGGGAGTAAGGCCAGGAACATTGGAGGTGGGTTCAAACTGTAGTGGAGGTAAAGAGAGTTTCTAAGAGGGTGATGAACGTGAAGCTGGAAGTTGAAGGGATGATGATAAATGTCATCAGTGCCTATGCGCCACAAGTTGGCTGTGAGATGGAGGAGAAGGAAAGATTCTGGAGTGAATTAGATGAAGTGGTAGATGGTGTACCTAGGAAAGAACGATTGGTGATTGGGGCAGACTTTAATAGGCAGACTGGAAATAGAAAGGAAGACAAGGAGACGTGGTGGAATGAGGAAGTGCAGGAGAGCATAAGGAGAAAGAGGTTGGCAAAACAGAAGTGGGATAGACAGAGTGATGAGAAAAGTAGGCAGGAGTACAAGGAGATGCGGCAGCAGGTAAAGAGGGATGTGGCGAAAGCCAAGGAGAAGGCATATGAGGAGCTGTATGAGAGGTTGGACACTAAGGAAGGAGAAAAGGATTTATACCGATTGGCCAGGCAGAGGGACCGAGCTGGGAAGGATGTGCTGCAAGTTAGAGCAATAAAGGATGGAGATGGAAATGTGTTGACTAGTGAGGAGAGTGTGTTGAGAAGGTGGAGGGAATATTTTGAGCAGCTGATGAATGAGGAAAATCAGAGAGAGAGAAGGTTGGATGATGTGGAGTTGGTAAAGCAGGATGTAGATAGGATTAGTAAGGAGGAAGTGAGAGCAGCGATTAAGAGGATGAAGAGTGGAAAGTCGGTTGGACCAGATGACATACCTGTAGAAGCATGGAGATGTTTAGGAGAGCTGGCAGTGGAGTTTTTAACCAGATTGTTTAACAAGATTCTGGAAGGTGGGAGGATGCCTGAGGAATGGAGAAGGAGTGTGCTGGTACCGATCTTTAAGCATAAGGGAGACGTGCAGACCTGCAGTAACTACAGGGGAATTAAGTTGATCAGTCACACCATGAAGTTATGGGAAAGAGTAGTGGAAGCCAGGCTGAGAGAAGAGGTGACCATCTGTGAGCAACAGTATGGTTTCATGCCGAGGAAGAGCACCACAGATGCCTTATTTGCTTTGAGGATGTCGATGGAGAAGTATAGAGAAGGACAGAAGGAATTGCATTGTGTATTTGTGGATTTAGAGAAAGCGTACGACAGGGTGCCGACAGAGGAGCTGTGATACTGTATGAGGAAGTCAGGTGTGTCAGAGAAGTATGTGAGGGTGGTGCAGGACATGTATGAGGACAGTGTGACAGCAGTGAAGTGTGCAGTAGGAATGACAGACTGGTTCAGGGTGAGGGTTGGACTACATCAACGATCGGCCCTGAGCCCTTTCCTGTTTGCAGTGGTGATGGACAGGTTGACGGACGAGGTCAGACAGGAGTCTCCCTGGACTATGATGTTTGCGGATGATATTGTGATTTGTGGTGAGAGTATTGAGCAGGTTGAGAAGAGCCTGGAGAGGTGGAGATATGCGCTGGAGAGAAGGGGAATGAAAGTCAGTAGGAGTAAGACAGAGTACATGTGTGTGAATGAGACGGAGGGCAGTGGAGGGGTGAGGTTGCAGGGAGAAGAGGTGGAGAAGGTGGAGGAGTTCAGGTACCTGGGGTCAACAGTGCAAAGTAATGGAGAGTGTGTTAGAGAAGTAAAGAAAAGAGTGCAGGCAGGGTGGAGTGGGTGGAGAAGAGTGACAGGAGTGATTTGTGATAGTAGGGTATCTGCAAGAATGAAAGGGAAAGATTATAGGACTGTGGTGAGACCTGCAATGTTGTATGGATTAGAGACAGTGGCATTGAGTAGAAGACAGGAGGTGGAGCTGGAGGTAGCAGAGCTGAAGATGTTATGGTTTTCGTTGGGAGTGACGAGGATGGACACGATTAGAAATGAGTTTATTAGAGGGACAGCGCATGTAGGATGTTTTGCTGACAAGGTGAGGGAGGCGAGATTGAGATGGTTTGGACATGTGCAGAGGAGGGACATGAATTATATTGGTAGAAGAATGCTGAGGATGGAGCTACCAGGTAGGATGAAAAGAGGAAGGCCAAGGATGAGGTTCATGGATGTGGTGAGGGAAGACATACAGGTAGTTGGTGTGAAAGAGGCAGATGTAGAGGACAGGGTGGTATGGAGATGGATGATCCGCTGTGGCGACCCCTAATGGGAGCAGCCGAAAGAAGAAGAAGATCAAAACACTATTATATGTTATATAGAACGGTTTTAATTGACGAATGTGTTGCATCATGGCGGATTATGGTGCTTGATTTGAGACTTGGTGCATCAGTAAAACAAATGTTTAGTGATTTAAAAAAAATTAGGTTGAGTTTATTCATTTTTTTTATATACAGAAAGGACATCGTGAAAATATGTGGGTTGTTTTAAAAGGTTGACATTTTGCCCCTTATATATTTATTTATTTATAATTTTTAATAAAAATGGTCAAACAGAGATGCATGCTGCATTAATCCCGTGTTAATAATATGAGTGCCATTAAAATGAATTTGCATTAACATATATATACATATATACATATATGTGCATATATAAAGAGGAAGAGAAATAGTGAAAGAGAGAGAGAGAGAGAGAGAGAGAGAGAGAGAGAGAGAGAGAGAGAGCGCACGACGAGGAACTGTTCTCAGGGGGAAACTGAAGATGTCCTGAAGTTGTCAGAGGAAATAGTGAAACAGGTTTTAATGGATTGGAGAAAAAAGCTGAGTTAAGCATATAAAATAACACAGACAGAAAAGAGAGAGAGAGAGTGAGAGAAAAAAAGAGTGAGAGAAAGGAGGTGGAAATTTCTCCAGGAGTTTCCTGTGAGGTATCATGGTCCAACAAACTTTGCAAAAGTTAAAACAATTTGCATATATACAGTATATATACATATATACACATATATACAGTATATAAGCATAAACGACAGTCTAAGGCTCACTGATAGCTTCTATTATGATATTACTTTAATGATTAACAAAATTCAAACATACTGTATTGTCAGAGATTATCCCCTCCCCCAGTGCCGTGTCATTCCGGTTGTACAAAGCGTGTTTCAACATTCCGGTCTTTGTATTCATTGACACACGTGTTTGTTGTATTTATGCCACCCCTGTCTAACCATTGGTCCTTGTGTACACATGTTTTCCTCCTTCCAACCTGCTCAAACCTCGAGCCAGCAGCACAGCCTGTGTGTACATTTGGCCCATAGCACTTGCCACTGTTACAGGCACTTTTGGAACATATAATGTCAGAGATTATCCTCCCTTGATCTGGGTGTGGAATGCCATCTTGTAGACACCAAACCATATTCCCAACCTTGCATTCATGGTCACATGTGTGATGTTATGTTTTCACCCCTGTCTCATAGTTAGTCCTTGTGTTTATAAATTTTTTCATTCGCAGCCATGTCCATTATTAGATTGTATATAAATGCCCCTTTGTTTCCACTGTGTCAACAAAGTAATGCGTCAAAGTTATCTGCAGCATCCCAAAAAATTTTGTTTTATATTTTCCTTTTTTTTTTTATTACTCATTGTTTTGCCTCATCCATGAAGTTTACTTATCACTTGACCTTTGCCTTCTCTGCGTTAACGTTTACACCTGTCTTTTTGGATTGTTTACTTGTTATTTTAATAAAACATTCTTACCCAGCACTTACATCTGCCTCCGGTATCGTGAGTACTTGCATTACATGACACGGACCACCTTAATTTGTTTTCATTTGTTTCAGTTTAATTAAAAATGTACATATTTCTTTCCACATTAGTCCTCCTACAGAGAGAAAAGTGGTTCAGAATATTGAGTAGATTGTGGAATGTGGAATGTAAAATCAGTCATGGAGAAACATTTTGAGTACTATAAGTGACATTCACGTTTCAAACCACACACCCACACACCCACACACCCAGCCACATTCATTTGTAACTCATCCTTTAGCAGTTCATATTGCTCTATTTGTATTTATTTATTTATTTAAACTATGTTGAAAAATACGGTACTATGTCATCTTTCATCTGTACGAGTTACATTTATTATATTTATTATTCCTGTTTATTCTAGTTAAAGATTTGATCTGTAAAGGATCATGTTACCCCAACTACTTTGTAGTGTAACTAATAAAAATGTATAGAAATAAATGACACATTATTATTCTACAACTAATTCATCAAAATGTGTTAACAGTGTGTTATTCTGTACTGGACAACCTATACAAACACCACAGTCCATCAACTTTCCTCTTAGCGTTTCACTTTACACGGTTTAAACCTTCACAGAATATAAACTCATCCTGAATCATATCACAATTCCAAATTGAGTGCATGTGGACTAATGAACCATGTTGTGAAGTGCTAGCAAATACTTAAAAAGGTAATACATTAACATATTAAATGTAATAAATGTCAGTTTAAAAAAATGAAAGCCGAGATCATGATCTTTTTCTGAAGATAGTTTTAAAAAGTAGGTAAAGTCTTAAAAGCAATTAGAGACATATGAACTAAACTGATGGTGGATGAATTACAAATGTATTGGGCTGTGTGAAAGAAGAGGGTTTTGGTGTAGAGGACGTCTGATGGGCAAATGGGATATAAACATACAGTTTGGAAAGATCAGGGAAATAAAGTTAGTGAGAAGCAAACCTCAGAAGCCTCCAGAACAAACCATGGCATATAAATATGGCCACCGGAGATTATACCTTTGTGCAACAGATTTTTTCACATTTACATTGACCTGCCAACTGATTATACACATCTGTAAGCATTCTCACCTCCAAGTTTATAGGAAGCTTAGTTGTTTCTCAGTTTGTAGTTAGTAGCACCCAGAATTTTCACTTCCTTGATCATCAAGCCTTTATTTCATTGTTTGCTATTCTGTTTTTTGATCTATGTTTGTACCTGCTTTTGATTCTTTGGATTCCTCTCCTTGATGTTGTTTGTACCCTGACTGGTCTTTGAAAGAAAAGAAAGAAAAGAAAGATGCTATATATCTGTCACTTGTACTTTACAGCAAAGTGAATTTCATTCTTCGTATATTCCAGCGATGTTGGGAAGCACCTAACTTTCCGATCAGCAACTGAAGCCCTAACTAGTCTTCTTTTTTGCTTACCTAAGTTAAGATTCTTGATTTTGACTTTTTTTTGTCTTTTGTCAATTTGTTCTCCCTGAGTTTGTCTCTATTCATCTGTTGAGACAAAAAACTTGTGATTTGCATAATTATTCATACCAGTTGCTTCCAAACTCCCTAGATTAGTTCTTTTTGAGACAGCCATTGCTCCACAGTCTTGCTAACAAAACATTGTATATCATTAGCACATTTGGTGAGTAGATGAGTTTATATGCTTGCATTCATTATTTTTAGACCCCTGGTGTGTGTATGTGTATAAGGGGTGGTAAAATTCGCCGATCCGCATGGGTGCATCCAAATAAAAGTTAACAATGTGATGCATTAATTATAAAAAAAAAGTGTGCATCGGATACAAGTTGGCATTTGAATCGCAATGCATCGTTTTGCACACTTCTATATCTAATTATTAGAAGATGCGCTTTACTTTTATTACAGTTTTTCTCAAATGCTAAAACACAAAAGCCAATCCTCTAAACCAAATGACCAGTTGTCTAAACACATTTACTAAATCTAGCCATCATTTTCCAATATCATAAACACATTTCACATGAAGACACAATTCACAAAACACAATCCTCCGTTCTCATAAATCTTAACACATTTTTCTTTGCTAAAACACAAGTTGCAAAAGAACTCTGCTCATATTCTCGAATGAAAGCTCATGTGATGCAAAATGCTTGCCACAGTCAGCAATATTTGAACACAATGAACACACCTGGCGTCATTCATTACACACAACGACTCAAAATTGAAGACACTTGTTGCTAATGCTGTGACCACATGTACAAAAGCAAGTTCAGAGTGCACAGTTTGCTGAAGATTCCAAACAAACACAATGGATGAAGGCAGAGTCAGGGGAAGAGGAATTCGAGTCAGAGGAGGGAGAAGAGCTGGCCATGGAAGAAGAGGAGCAGGCCAACGAGGAAGAGGAGTTCAAATCAGAGGAGGA
>JAAIIK010000024.1:7206459-7221578 GCA_014706435.1 Silurus glanis
ATATATATATATATATATATATATATATATATATATATATATATATAAAATGTAATAAATTATATATATTTAAATTATACTCATTTTGCCAATTCTCCCAAAGGATGAATGATTATTTCTGTCAGTAAACCAAAATAAGCAACCGATTTAATTAATCAGTGTTAAAAAAGTATTATTTTCCCTATTACTACTAACATGAGAAAGAAATGCTACCTGGCATGTTTATCAGGTAACATTTTGGAATGCTTCAATCACATCCCAAATCATAATCCTATCAAAAATCGCTAATAGATCACAGTATTTGATAGATATAAATGTTTTCGCAAAGAAGAGTGGAAGACAATTGCTATTAGTTGGCAGACTAACCTAGTGTGTGCAGTATTAAAATCAAAAGCTTCTTTCACAAGTATTACTGAATGGGTTTTTGTGCTTTCAAATAGTCCTATTTTTGTAATTTTCCATTGAATTAAAATTTTGTTTTACTTTAGTCTTACTTTAGTTTTAATAGGGGACTTGTACTGTATATTTAATACACAAATATCTGGCTTTTTTTGTGAATCTTTGCAACTGTGTTACCTTCTATCATGCCCCTTTGATGAAATCTTGACTTTGGGCTGTTTTTCTTGATTTTGCCTACAGAGCACTCCCTTTGGTAATTGTTTAGCAGTGGAACTTTGGTACCGTCTCTTCACCCTCACGCCATCTGGCCCAAAGTATTAGAGCATTTGTGCCACCAGCACCAGCCTCTGCAACAGCTTCTTCCCTGAGGCAGTGGGATTACTCAAAACCGGTCCAGGGCCGCTGGAAGTCATTTTGAACAGGGGGTGCTGTGAATTTTTTTATTTATTTTTTTGGACAAAAAACCTATGAGCCTATTTAGAATACATTTTAATAATAAATACATAGGGCTGTGACGATGGCAGTTTTTTTACCACCGCGGTGGTAATGGACCAAATACCGGCGGTGTTGCGGTGGTTGGGGGGTTGTTTTGAAATAAATAAAAAACAAAACAAAGAAACAACACACTAAAGCCTGTAAAGCATTGAAATAAATATCAGTAAATACTGGTAACTTACATAATATAATAAAGTTGAATCCATTTAAAAAAACAAAAAAAAAAAAAACAGTTTTATATTTCCACACAAAGACGCGTTATAGCCTCCCGCTCTGCGCTTTGAGAGGGATGTGGAACACGAGCAGGAAAGAGACCACCGATCTCTTTTTCTGATATCTTCATGTTGTTGTAAAAGGTATGAAGAGCTAATTTGATCTTCCACAAGGGCAAGGCATTTAGGCTATGTTTGCACGCTGCCAGAGAAAGCCAAACTAAAATCACCCGCGCGTGTGAAACGCGCTTTACAAATGAACTTGACGCGCCTTACCAATTATCATATGTCTAATTAATAACAAGCACAAACTGTAGGCTATTAAAAATAATTTGACTTACAAGTAAAAATGTAGGCTATCTGTACAGCGTTTTTTCTACTTTACCACAGTAAAGAATATGAAAATAATCGACCTAAAAGCGAACAAAGGAAGAAACGTTTAATCCCCTTTGGAAATGGGTGAGACGCGAGTGAAGATATGGGAAAAGAAAAAAGAGATTCCATGCAGGGATGAGACACTATTTTTGAATATTCGATTAGTTGATTTAATTATAGAATATCTAATGTTCTAATGTCTGTTGTGCGATCATTCTCTAAAATAAAATGTCCATGTTCTGGTGCTGTAACCAGAGGGTGACGCTGCCAATAACACACATAACAGCTGTCACAAAGAACCGGCAAAAGTAATGATTATGAATCTGTCAAATATAGCAAGGAGACATTTGAATTGTTTATTAATAAAGTGTTTTTTTTGTGTGTCAGTGTCGGGCTGCAAAGATGAAGTTGACGATGCTCACTCGTCATCTTCGCAGTGAACGCGCCTATAGAGAGAAATGCACACTTAATACGGAATACATAATAAGCATATGCTAGTCGGTTTATTTTCGTTTTGAATTGTTTTGTTTAAAAGTAGACAATTCAAGCTTTCTATATAGAAAAACTAATGGAATATTTTTATCATTTCCTAAAATATTCATAAGGAATTTATAAATTGTGCAAAATATTTTTAATAGGCCTACATTTAAAAAAATCTTTCTCTCGCCAATAGGGGGTGCTGCAGCACCCCCAGCACCCCCACTTCCTGCGGCCATGAACCGGTCTACCGCACAACACTCACCTGGACTATTCTAACACCTAAACTAGTATGGCTCAATAAAACCTCACATCTGCAAAGCTGCATTAGACTCTTTGTGCTGCCAATAGTGCTGCTACATTGCTTTATACAATACACAATCCATTTTTGTAAAAGCTTTTCTCCACAACAACGTTTGGTTGTCTTTCTTCTTCATTGTCCTGTCTATTCATTGTCCCGCACTAATCTCACACTGCTTTTGCACTTTACGCAGGCATGTGTACTCTATTGTGTACTTCTATGGTCATATCAAGTCATTTTCTACTGCCATTTTCTTTATATTGCGTGTATCGTTTGGATGTAAATGCTGTTTCTCCAGCACAATGGTTCAACAAATGACTGTGCAGGTTTACATGAAGTGCACATGTACAACAAGATGGGACAAGCGCAGGGCAAAAAACATGTAAAACACTGTGTGCAAAGTAATAATAAACAGGACACAAAAATGTAACAGTGGACATTAGGGACGCCAAGATTCACCGTTTCGCATATGTGCATCAGCATTGATGTTAATAATGTGATGCATCGATTTTAATGTGTGCCTCAGGTACAAGCAGGCATTATATATTATATTATATATAAATTATATATACACCGGAACTACATTATGAACACTGATCAGGCATAACATAATGATCACCAGCCTAATATTGTGTTGGTCCCCTTTTGCTGCCAAAACAGCTCTGACCCATCGAGCATTAACAGCGTGAACTTCTTCAGCAGTTTTGCCCTACAGGAGCTCGTCTGTTGGATCGGACTACATGGCCAGCCTTTGCTCCCCACATGCATTAATAAGCTTTGGCCGCCCATGACCCTGTCGCCGGTTCACCGCTGTTCGTTCCTTGGAGCACTTTTGATAGATACTGACCACTGCAGACCGAGAACATCCCACAAGAGCTGCAGTTTTGGAGATGCTCTGACCCAGTCATCTAGTCATCACAATTTGCCCATATTTCCTGCTTCTAACACATCAAATTTGAGGACAAAATGTTCACTTGCTTCCTAATAATATCCCACCCACTAACAGGTGCCATGATGAAGAGATGAACATTGTTATTCACTCATCAGTTATCAGTTATAAGGTCATAATGTTAGGTCTGGTCAGTGAATTTGTTAATAATTTATTTTTCCATTGCATTAAATCGCAGTTGTGTTATAAGTGTATATACAGTTGAATTGTATCACATCAGTATGTACTTCATATTTATCTTTATTGAATTGTATCATTGGCAATGGACAGACAAAGAGCCAACTTGGTCAGTAAGAGCCAAGGTGGTCTTTCCTACCAACATGTTGTTCTGTGCTTTGAACCGTGTGTAAAAATTGCCCAGTGCTGCTGAGAGCAAGGCATCACCATCGCAGACAAGTGGTGTGGCTTTGTACTCAGTGAAGGCCTGATTGCCTTGCCAAATATGCTGTATGTCCTTGGTGTTTAGAAAGTGACTGGATTTTTTCTGCATAGTTGCACTTCGAATCTCTGATAGTCCCTGACAGACTGACCCTTGCTGTTCGGAGGGTCGCCTTGCAGTGGTGTATGAAGTGCAACATTTCTTTTGAGTAAAAGTACAAAACCTCTGCTTTAGTATGACTCCAATAAAGGTCATAGTACTCCTTATAAATTTCTACTTGAGTATAAGTACAAATGTTATTGCTCTGAAATATACAGGTAGTCCCCTGTTACGATTGTTAGACTTATTATTTTTTGATTATCATAATAATAGCTATAGAAAACTATTGTAAAAGTATTGTAATTTTTGTTTGGCAGGCAAATGTAGTAGCGTATATGTGGTACAATATGTTGGGATGCTGCCAGAATGTACGTATTGTGAGATGCCTTACTCTCACCAGCGGTCGACAGAGTTTAGTCTCGATGTTAGTGCACAAATTATTTTCTGTGTTTTTGCTGTTTCATAGGCCAGTTTTAGCTCTTGTCTCTTTCCTTTTTATCGGCGTTGCTGGACACTGAAACAGAGCATGTTCAGTGCCGCCATCCACTAGCAAACCGGCACTCGACCACGTGCTGGCTGCCACATACATATACACTGTAAAGTTTGTACAATAAATTTCTCAGTTTTGCTAAAGTACTATAATTTGTTCAATTATTAACAAAATACAGTATACTACCCCATACTAATCACCATTCTTTAAGACACTTGGCAAGGCTAGACCTGTCGACTTCAAGTTACGATGGGATCATCAGAATGCATCTCCATCGTAAGTTGGGAAATAGCTTTACTTAAGTTTTGCCAGTACCAGTGAACTTTGAGGATTATAATGTAAGCATTTTTGTAATTCAATGTTCCATTATCTACTTTTGTAACAGCACACAGTGAGAGTACCAATACTCCAACATTCACTTCAAAGTAGGTAGATTTGATTCAACATCACTGTCATAACAGTGTACAGGCATGAAGCTAATAAAATGCGGTGATTTTGCTACACAGCTTGTCAGGAAGCCAGGGTTAGAGCACAGGGCCAGCCATGTTACAGTTCCCCCGCAGCAGATAGGGTTAAGTGTCTTACTTCATGGCCCAACAGTGAAAAGTTTGGGGGTGCTGGGGCTTGAACTCCTAACCTTATGATCTTTTTTTATTTATTTTTTGAATGTTGTGTAGGAAAAAGTAAGATATTCTGCAATAAAATGTAGTGAAGAAAAAAGCGGATTTCCCAAATGAAAATGTTCATTTTTATGAATATACTGATAAAAACTGATTAAAATATGTACTTACTTACAGTAGCAATAGTAAAATATATACTGATAATGCAGTCTATCACTGCTGCCATATCATCAGGGTTGAAGATTTTCAGATATTCAATAATCATCTATGGTTTGGGTTTGCACATGCTTTGATGGTCTTGAATGAAGTCGTGAACTTATCTATGCTCTTTATGATGTAGCCAGTCACTGATGCAGGTTATTCCTCCATGTATATATGGTCTTGGAGAACAACATTTTATTCAAGTATATACAAGCAACAGAGAAATGACAAGAAGAGAAAACCGAATTAACTTGACTTGACGTTTATTTTTGCACTGTGTTTACTTTGAATTTGTGTTTGCATTTTGCCTATCAATATCTTATATTTTTTAAGAAAAAGAATCTTACAGTATATTCATTGATTCAGTTAAGTTAAACGCACTTAACTGTATGACTGACTGAACAAAAAAAAAAGTAGAATTTTTAATAAATAAACCCAAGCAGCAACTATTAACTGTGTAGAAGAAAAACCAGATTGTTTTTTTGCACAATAACTGACACACCACCAGCAGCACTGATGGTAAACAACATGCTTTCTGAAGTTGTTTATTGGATTCTAATATCCTGTGGCATATTTTTAGTTCTCTCATCCATATTGGAGTAGTTTTTCACTGAGAAACTTTGGGTAAATAAGAATGGGCTTCATGTTCATGTAAAACTTTTTTTGATTGTGAGAGTGCCAAGCTGTGGAGGCCTCAACTTTTTTTTTTTACTTTATACTTCTTTATGCTTAGCTGTCGAGAGGGATTTCAGATTTCAAGGTGAATTTAATGTACATTTCTGAGCTCTTTTTCATAAGTCTGCCATTTAAAGGGTTCAAATAGTATTTTTTGAAGGACAAGTTCAGTGTTTAAACAGATGAAGTCTTCACTCTATGGATTATAGTCTTACTGTAACCTTGAGAATTATTGGCGCCATTTAGGAGTAAAAATTAATATATAAATCCCTTCTTATTGCATGCTCATGAAATTAGGTTTGGGCAAATGTTCAACTTATGAACATTAAATATTTGGGAAAGCATATATGGTCAAAGTAATACTTAAAAATATATATTTCTTACGTTTATTTTGAGTGCTATTAATTTTTGTCCATGTCTTTGTTATATATAATATATTACCTCTTGAAATCCATGACTACTAGTGCTAAATTAAAATATAATAACACATATAGTACTGCTTTAAAACTTTTGCTGCCCAGCTGGACTCAAATGAAAATGCTTTGTGTTGATTAAACTCGGGATATTGCTGTGTGCGTCCACAAGTGTCCCACACACACACACAAACACATTTAAGATAGCCCCAGCTGTGCTCCGTCTTTCTCCCAGAGTCGTAATGAAGTTGCAGCTATAGTGAGAGGAATATGTGAGCTGATAGGATTTGATTCTTTGCATGTCTCTTTTGCTAGACCATCATCTATCAGCATAAATGTGTGAGACAGCCTGGGCTGGTAAGAGGTTACTCTCCTTGTCAATGCAAAGTGGATTTCTGTCCACCTGGCCGACCTATGCAGAAAGCAATTTGGTCTTCATGCATTTGCAGTGGAACAATGCATCTGAGCTACAAATGGCCAAAATATAGTTCATCTCAAAAATCTTATACTCTTTCCCTCTTTCTCTTGAAATTGCTACCAATTTAAATAAGTACTTGATCCATGTTTTTTTTTTTTGTTGTTATTGGTATGTGTCTTTCTTCATATTTGGGTTCCTTTAATTTTATGTATTATTGAGAAGGCAATTAAAACATTAGCATTGTTTATTAACTATTTACATACACCGATCAGGCATAACATTATTGCCACTTGCCTGACTGTGTTTGTCCCTCTTTTGCTACCCAAACAGTTCTGACCGTCGAGCATTAACAGCATTAACTTCTTCAGCAATTTGAGCTACAGGAGCTCGTCTGTTTGTTGGGACCACATGGGACAGCCTTCGCTCCTCACATGCATCAATGAGCCATGGCTGCCCATGTCACCAGTTCCATCGCTGTTCCTTCCTTGGACCACTTATGATAGATACTGACCACTGCAGACTAGGAACACCGCACAAGAGCTGCAGTTTTGGAGATGATCTGAACCAGTCGTCTAGACATCACAATTTGGTCCTTGTCAAACTCACTCAAATTCCTTATGCTTGCCCATTTGCTGCCTGATGTATTTCACCCACTAACAGGTGCCATGATGAAAAGATAATCAGTGTTTATCACTCTGTGATGTTATAAAGTCATAATGTTATGCCTGGTTGGTGTAGATTTTTCTTAGTTTAGTTTACTAGGTAGCTGCAGCTCGGAGGCTGGAGCAGAGTCCAAATCCACTGGAAGCCAAATACAGAAACCAGCTGTGTGTTCATTGGCCATTTAAAGGACACAATGCCTGCCTCAGACATTCCCGATTTTAACTGCACAGCATTCCCTGATGTGCCCTTTACACTCCCAATGGCACTATTTAGACCAGGCAGCTGCCTCAGTCCAATTGTTTATGTCACTAAAGAAATTTGAAAAACACACTTGCCCATAGGGTGATGGAACAAAATGACAATAGCCTATAGGCAGAGCTGTACACTTAGCTCTAACCATAACATTCCACTATACAGGGAGTGTCTTATCCATTTTGGTAATACTTATGATTCGAGCCACTTCAGGAAATCTTCCTGGATGTCAATGTGAACAGTCTTCTACAAGGTTTTACAAGGTCAGCATCAGCCCACCCAGTGATAACCTTTGAAAAGCTGGCAGTAATTTTAAGGATTGCAGGTTCCTCTCATCATTATGGTATACTGTACATTATCCAGGCGATTCTCAACCCTGGATTTTGCATGGTTCATCTATGAAAAGTTTGAACCCCAGTTATGCTATGCTGTTGGCCCTGGAGCAAGGCCCATAGTCTGCATTTGCTTTGGGCCAAATAAGAAGACTTTATTTTTCATATTTACATTACAAAAGAGTAAAAAACTTTCTTTGCATATCCCAGCTTGTTTGGAAGTATGGGGGACATGAGCGCAATGTCAGGAGCCCCTGGAGCAGATCGGGTTAAAGGGCTTGCACAAGGGCCAACAAAAAGGTTAGCTCAAAATAAGTGTCTAAAGCAACTTGCAACAGAGATAGAATACAACTAGCATTTGGGGATTAAGTTCCTTTATCAAGAACGGGGGCTATGACAGCTTTGTGGTGTGTGGATTTGAACGCACAACCTCATCAGGTTTACTAGATCCCTTATTGATCTAATTGTGATTTTATAAACACCAGATCAATAAGGTTTCTTTTTTTCTTCTGGTGGTTTTCTTTTGAAGGTTTCTTCAGAACCATGAATCACCCAAGAACAACTTATATGATGATTCTAAGAGAAATTGGCTGTATTTGTTGGTAATAAAAAAATTGGCACTTGAATTACTTTGTCGGACTGTCTGAATGCATGCGTATGCAGTTCTCATCATCGTTGGGACTTATCTGGCATTCACAGAACCACATATGCAACTAAGACCATTTCCTGTTCAGCAGGCTACACTTGTTTCCTCTACATTTGCTTCTTTAACTGAATCCCCTCTGCTGGGAGTCTCATCATTCAAAACAAATTTCGAACAGTATTTCCCCTGATGCTGCATAAGTGTATGGTTATGCAAGATCAATTCCCATCTATTAACCTAAATTAACCTGTAGCAACTTTTGAAAAGATTGTTCCCTTAAGATTTCTCATTCACTCTCAAAGAGGTCCGTGTAGAGAAGTCAAGGTTTGATGAGTTTCACTGGTTAGATAAGATTGCACCAGTGAGTATTTCAGATGAACATAGGGACCTGCTGAACTCCAGGGTTTAGCTTGGCTTCTATTATTTTAATTGTTATGTCAAGCAAACCTTTTTTTTTTTCTTTCACCCAAAGAGCTTAATGCTACAATCAGCACTTTAATCACTAGAGGCAAAAACAATGTGATACTACGTAATAGACCTCTATTTATATAATCGGACCATCTTGAAACACATCTGGAAAGCCACATCTTTGATTGTGCAATTGTGATTGCAATTTACTTAAAAATAAAAAGATTCTGTTGCTTAACCCCACTCTAAACAAACCTCCTGAAACCAAGAATTCAGAGACAGTGCATAAAAATTTCATTTATTTAGTGTATTAACAAACCCATGTTCTGTACATTTTTATCGACATTACCTCAGTAGTATTTCACAAATAATATGTTTATAAATATAAAAGCACATAGAACATGTAGTTAGGACATATGCCGTTTTTTTTTTTTTTTAACAAAATTATTCGTATTGTCATAATGCATTTGTACAAATAACTGAGAAATAGTTCTACCATCAAATTCAACTTCTGCTGAAGCAGATACAGTTATATGCGAGTGTTACAGGATTGACAGATAGTGCTGTACACATGAAAAGGGCTAGATTCGCCTCCGAAGGATGGTCCGATTACACTGATTTACATGGGTACTGTTTTGTTATGCACAATGATATTGAAAAAAAAAAAACAGTACTTCGAAACAAAAACACAATTTCAATGACTTACATTTAATCTACTGATAATAATCAGTGGTATAAAAATGAAATTGTACTTGTATACTGTAAACCGTAAATGTGGATTGAAAATGAATAGGCAATGTGTGGACTCCGTTTGTCCACTGAAAGTCATAGTTAATGTTCCTTAAAAAAAATGATAATAATTAATGAGTGGAATTCTTCAACGTGTAATCTGGTTTATGCTTTAGTGTTAGAAATGGAGTGAAGTGTCTGATTAGCTACATAGTTTAGTGGTTTCGTACTCCATTGAGTTGGGCTGCTTGGCACTAAAGGCCTGTAAAGCAGACTGAATTCGGACCACGTCATTAGTAGAGAGTTTGAGGCGATGGCGAAGTAAGCAGGAGAACAGGTCCAGGGGCTGTTGGCCCGGTGGAGACAGTCTGTTAACTCGGTCTCGTATCTCTAGCAGCTGCAGCAATGCTGAATCCCGGGATCCTTGTGTGTATGGATAGTCCAGCTGCAGGATCAAGTCCTGGATTGCTTCAGGATCAAAATGCATGCTGTACCCAAACAACTGCATGTTGTTGATTTTCATGTAACCCAGATTCCGTGAAGAGTCCATGTATTCCAGTGGCTCATAATAGACCGTTCCGTTCGCTTGCGCCGGGGCTGTTTTGACGCGACTCCTCAGGTATATGTGGACGGTCTCAAAAAACGTCTTCCACTTGTTCCCCAGAGTGAGCGTCCAGTTATAACAGTCAAGAGGAATATCTAACTTGGTCCTCTCCCAGTCAGGGTAATTGTTCTGGTCTATGGGCATGATCCAGCTCTCTGAGTGACTCCCTCCAAATGGGTTGATGTAAATAGACAACACAGGTTCCAAGGTGCTGTTCTTAGTAAGGCAGATCTGGAGGGAAATCCCCAAAAGCATGTGCACATGACTGGATTTAAACTTGTTGCTTTTCAGCGTCAGAAGCATCCTCTTCCTCCACGAAGGTTCAAACCAGTTGTTGAGCCTCACGTCGTTGCTAATGAACATGGCATGGATGCTGATTCGGCTGTCTCGCTTCTGGAGGAGATAGCGCAATTCTAGGTCTTGGAGATCGGTCTCAAAGCCGATGTAATTATCTGTGGAGTCAGGGATGATGTTTCGGCACAGTCCTTGACTCAGGGTATAACCTGGGTTACAGCTGGCACACCTGGATCGGTTCTCATAGGAGCAGGAAGAACAAAGAGGCCCCTCACCCACCATGCATGGGATGATACCTTGGCAGGATGGGGTCTCATGCTGACACGAACAGGCCCTTCTTTCTTCCATATATGTACCTAGCTGATTGTTTTCGCTGCAGTACATAAGGGACAGGATGTAGTTCAGCCAATAGTTGTAAGACCTGTTGAAAGAAAAATTATTTTTTTTTTTTTCAAAATGACATATTTCATACAAAACCACTGAATTGATGAGACACATGAATATCTGTATAACTGTCCTTTTGAATAAACGTAATCATAAATATTCGTCATCAAATGTGCTAACCGGATTTGATCAACAGAACATCTTTCATGCTGTAATACAAATAACAGGCGATCAACCCCTCCTACGCCACAACCCACCCATCAACCCAGTTTCTCTTTTCTCCAACCAAACATGAAAGGAGACTGTGGTATGTAGACAGCGCTCTAATGGGAACGCTTCTAGTTGTTCAGGGCATTGAACAGGAAAATCAGAAATGGTGGTCAGTGTGCTCACAGCACATATATTGCTGACTAGTTCTCTTTTGTGAATGCGCTACTGAATTGAATACATAAATCATGTGCTTTAGCCTTTTTTTGGAGTTTTATTATCTAGTGAACATACATACATATTTTGCGTATATATTGACCCATGCTTAATTGGAAATGGATATGTTATATTTAGAAATTGCATCACATCAATTTTTTTCATTGCATCGTATTGCATTGAATTGCATTGTGTTAAATCAAATCGAAATCTACATTGTAATAGGGCTGCATCGTATCGCATTGCATTTGTAGCTGCTTTATATATATCTTTTTTGTATTGTATTGTTTGCACTCCTAATATATAAGTTAGGGATGTATCGGTACACGTACTCGTACCGAAGATTTTCGGTACTGGACTTGCAATCCTTTTACGTGCAAAACATAGTTACAATCAGAGTTTCCCTCAGGGAACGTATTAAGTGTTTGTTTAATCTCTGCCTCGCACTTTCAGTGCATTTTTTATTATTATTATTAAACTAGAGAACATACACAACAATGCCAGGGGTATAAAAAAGAAAGTAGAGTTAGCGCAATGTCACTGTGGCTACTCACTCTGTCCCGGAAATAAGATTTGTTTTGCACATGCATGAAAATGCTAAGGAATCCATAGCGCTAACATTAGCCAGGAACTAGGAAGTGACTAGTGGCTAATGCTAGCACTATGGATTCTTTATGGGCTTTTTTGTTCAGCTTCAATAATTTGTCCTAAAAGGATAAAATCCTGTCAATTCCACATATCGGGGGAGTGAATGAATGAAGGATGGAAGGAATGAAGACATTTGTAAAAATATGCTGAAATACGTAGAACAGTTAAGTAGATCATATCTTTAGAAAATGTAATATTTAAATGTGAAACACACACACACTTGCATACACATCTGTGTTACCCAAATCCAAACTACAAGCAATTTTATGTTTTGCATTTCTTTCCCCAACCGTACTATTGTACAGAACAATGACTTAAAAACAGTGAATTTTGTGTACGTTTACACCCCTAATATACCCCTAATAATATTTGATTTATTATATATATATATATATATATATGAGAGATTAAATATGAGAGATTAAAACAGACTTAATTTTCACATTAAACAAAAAATTCTCTGGTCATAAGTTAGGACTATTGGGTGAAGAAGACAGCCCAATTCACTGGTATTGTGACTAGGAATTATTTTCTCACACTGCTAGAACTTTAGAAATGAAATCCCAGCTTGACCTACAATGCTCATCCGAAATCTATCAACAGTAGAACAGCATCGGAGCATGTAGGAGAACTGTGATTATGGTAGTGGCAATTGCAAAAAGCACACAAAATGTAAGAATTTTGTCGCAGAAAAGAGTATGTTTCTTTAATGTGGCGACATACGTGTATATGGTCTATTATAACGGGGTAAAAAGGGGCCAAGTAATAAAGGATGAAGTACAGTTTCCAGTTACCATTATTGCAACAGGATGCTATTTTTATTGCTATTAAATTTTCAAAAGATAATTTTTCACAAGTGTTTTCTGGATTAAGCTAATTAATGAGGTAAGCTAATGTGTTGAAAAAAAAAAACAACAACAAAAAAAAACCTGAACTGGAATATTTATAAATATTTTTCATAGATCTATTGTTCTGTGGTTTTTACCCAAGGTCAAGAATAGTCCAGTTTTCAGAATTTAAATGGTTGCGAGTTTAAAAACAGCAATCAGCAAATGTGATTTTATCTTTCTATTAAGTATTAAAAAAAAATTATAATAAAATTCTTTCATTATTCAGTTATACAAATTGGGCAAAATTGTGCTCTTAGTATAGCATCATTTAATCAGGGTTAATAAATAATTTGGAGCTTATATTAATTAATTGTAAATAGTTTTATTAATAAACTGCATATTTAAAAAAAAAAGTTAGAAATTTGGAGCTGTCTGTAGGTCAATATAAGAACAAGCAGTTTTTCAATCAC
Source organism: Silurus glanis (assembly GCA_014706435.1). Taxonomy (NCBI): domain Eukaryota; kingdom Metazoa; phylum Chordata; class Actinopteri; order Siluriformes; family Siluridae; genus Silurus; species Silurus glanis. The sequence continues at coordinate 7,219,643 of JAAIIK010000024.1, forward strand.
TCTTCTACAAAGGTTTTCTAAGAGAAATCTAATCAGAAATCCCCATATCCACTGCTAGGGCAATAAATCTAAATATGCCTGAGAAGAAGATTTGCAGAAAGATTTAGCATTTTTGGGTTTTATACAAATTTCCAATGGGAATGCACCTGCAAACCGAGCTATTTTTAGAAGACATGGCAGTATTCCTTTCATCAAACATAGGTGGAAGTTACTGGAACTTCCTAGACACTACTGGAACCTGGACAGGAATGAGGTATAATAAGAATAAAAAAAATGCCTTTTTTTTTTAGCAAGTTTATGTGAAAAGTACAATATTTATGCAAAAACAATCGAATCATTATTGAGATGTATAGTGAAGGATCCTTGATGTTTTGGATTTTTGTTGGATTTTTTCCCAAAAGCCCTAGGAAACTTCTTACATGAAATCTTTTTATTCAAATCTGCCTGGTTTTTGCTTTGAAAAAAAAAAAGCAGCACTGCTTGGTTGTGTGCATTTTATTAGGGCTGGACAATATGAGAAAATATATACGAAAATATAGTATCATGATACTAGATTGGAGATTTCTATAATATACAGTGCTCATCATTATGTATTCTAGCTAGCAACCTCCCCCCCCCCCCATTTTATTTACATTAAATAAAAAATAGATTTATTTATTTATTACTAAATAAATAATAAATAAATAAAATAGTAAAATAGGCACAAAAAATATATAAATGTTAATGCTGAATTAGACATTCTTTTTTTTTTTTTACCTACGTAGGCAATGATTGAGGTTTTATAAAATTACACTGAATCAACTACATCCATTAAATACCGTTTCATTTATAATTTTACAATTATACAAAAAATGCATCGCTATATTTTAAAATACATCAAAGATATGTTTTTAAAAGTGTATTATGAAATCATTCATCATAATATCGATATTACATTGATATATCGCCCAGCCCTACATCTCATGTTTAAGGATCATCTCTGGACAGTACGCAGACAGGAGAAGCCACAATCATGTGATTTTCTGTAAATGCTACACATGCTTTTTCTACAAATCCAGATCTCCAACCTACTAATGGAATATATTCTGGTCAAGAGGTCTGACTATGGCCCAGTTTAGAAACCCTGAAAGTGAGTTTGGTGTATGACTGAAAAATCAAATCTTATCTGGCATTATGTGCTTTTCATAGTACTAGGAGATTTTAACAATTTGGTTGTTACAACCAGATTACAACTGGTCATGATTGGACTTTCCAGTAAGACAATTATTCTAAACATGCATCCAAAACCACCAAGTTCTGCAGATTTAACTCTTTGACATGGCCATCAAAGTCCCCTGACCCCTCATATATAGCTTCTATATAGATTATTATAAGCATATATAACATTACTTTTTTTTTTTATTCTTAGACGGTTAGACTTACAGGACAGTAAAAATTCTGCATTTCTCAAAGATATTTAGAAAGCTGGGGTCAGAGTGCAGGGTCAGTCATGATACAGCATCCCTGGAGCACAGAAGGAAAAAAGGGCCCAAGAGTGGCAGCTTGGCAGTAGCGGAGCTTGAACCCAGAGCTTTACCACCTCCCATTAATTAACTTTATTTAATTATTAATTAAATTAATTATTGACCTGACTGTATGGCAGGATTTCAATCTAGACATCATTCAACAATCAGAGAGGGCCATTCAGTCCACTTCTTTTTTTGTTCAAACTTTAATAACTCCACTGAGATTGCTTTGGCAATCCTGCCTTATAAATCTGTCCAAATGAATTCTGTCCATATGCTGTTCTTCTGATGGCCCAGCTTTTAAATCAGGAAATCACAAAACACTGTGAAAAATGCTTGAAATGCCCATGATGTGTATATATATGCCAAGATGTCTTCAGCACAACTTACAGTGCCTTGCGAAAGTATTCGGCCCCCTTGAACCTTGCGAC
>JAAIIK010000024.1:7221978-7241800 GCA_014706435.1 Silurus glanis
TTTGAGATATCCAATAAATTTCATTCCACTTCATGATTGTGTCCCACTTGTTGTTGATTCTTCACAAAAAATTACAGTTTTATATCTTTATGTTTGAAGCCTGAAATGTGGCAAAAGGTCGCAAAGTTCAAGGGGGCCGAATACTTTCGCAAGGCACTGTATATAACGTGTCTTCAAAAACCATGGATGCTCTATACACTGGTTTAACTATAGCAAAGCAGAGGGAATTCTGGGAAGAGTGTTTTGTTTGAGTCAGCCATTTCAGTCAGCTTCTTAGAATGTATTGAATGAAGCCGGGAATCTGTAATCAACACGAGTTACGTGATATGCTAAATAATGAGATATTAACTGAAGAGAATATGGTCTGTGCTCAACTCAAATTTATGAACACGCTTTTGAATAGATAATACTGGACTTCTTAAAAAAAAAAAAAAAAGAGGATTTAATTATTTAATTAAAGTATTGATTTTGAAGGTTTAGTGTCAAGTCCTTAAAAAAACATTCATTTCTAATCTAAATATGATTTTTTTAAAGACAATTTTTATTTTATTTTGCATTGAACAAAGGCACTGAATAACAAAACGAATTAACACTAGAATCACTGAAACTTTTTTATTTGTATTTTTTCAGATGAAAGTATGCACACCAAATCTTGATTTTTTTTATTTTATTAAAATTTGTTTTATTTACTGAACACATTCAGATTTTGCTTTTGTAATAGTATGCATTTTTTGAGAAAGGTTTTACACTAAATTTTGTAGCATGGATGGGGATTTCTGCACATTCACCCACAAGAGCATTAATGTGGATAATTAAGGAAGTTGGAATGCTAACTTTCATCCAAAAGATCTTCAGTGGGGTTGAGGGCAGGGTTCTGTGCAAAATTTATAAGTTCTTTCACTCTAGACTCGGTGAATCATGGTTTTATGGAGCTCACTTTGCACACAAAGGTGTTTTCATGCTGGAACATGTTGGAACCTCTTGGCTCCAGTGAATACATTTATAATGCTACAGCATACAACGTTATTTTATACAGACCCACGGATGGGACTAAAAGTGTATTTGCATAAAAAAAAAAATAAATAAATAAAATATGTCCAGTGTGTCTCAGGATGGATTTATTTTGTTTAAACTCAGTTGGTGCATTGGTGCATCGGCATAAAAGTTAACGATGTGATGCATCTATTTATAAAAGGTGTTCATCGGATACAAGTTTGCATTTGTATCACAATGCACCATTTTTAACATATTTTTATTGGTAAAAACGTAATTCTTTAAATAGAATTATTAGTAGATGTGCAATACTTTTATTATTAATAAAGTGACCAATATTATGTGACCAATATTTTATGGTTTATTCTCACTAAACTGTTTCTCAAGTGCCTTCTCTCAGCACCACTGCTTTTACAGTACAGTACAGTACAGTACAGTCACATGGAATATAAATTAACATGGCAGAGGTAGAGCTGTCTCTTTTTGGAGACTTAACAGGAAAAAAAAAACATCTGGTTTTATTTCATTATTTAGTATTTTTTATTTTATTTGCACTATAAAAGCCTGTATGTAAAGTGGCCATGTGTTAGAAGTCAGAAAGCACTTAAATAAATGTATGATTTGCTGTCTGTCTGAGCCAAGAATATAAAAGCAAACTATTTACACCATATCGAGTTGCGCAGCATCATATTTTTTCCATTGCATCGTGCCGCATTGAATACCATTGTGCTCGCACTGCATCGTAATAGGGGTGAATCGTATCGCATTGAATGCGTTGCTGCTTTAGTTATATCCCTAAAATACTCTTTTACAATTAAAACCAATTCTATTCCTTTTTGTTAACCATCTCCTTCAATTCAAAGCATTGCATTAAATGATTTCAAACGAATTGATAATCCATCTTTCTTTCCTTACACTTTTACACACTCCCACTACATCACTCTTTAGATGGTGAGATAAAACCTACTCATCCAGTTACACTAGGAATTATTACTGAAATCCTCTATGATTTGAGTGAGACTGGGATAGGAGCCAAGATACCAGCTCTAACATGATTGTTCTTCCCATACCTGACCTTGGATATGGCCCGGACAAAGTGCTTAAATGCATTACCTAATTAATATGTTCAAAGGACTGACCTCCCGTGACCCTGTATCACATCTGCTGTGAATCTTTGCAAAGACGAGAACAAAGTTCTGTTTTTCTTTGCCTCGTAGCGCAAAGACTTGAATTTTCCACTTCAAATCAGTCTTTAGTTTATTCTTTTGCACACAAGAGACATGAGCAGATTCAGAGGACAGTAAAAATAAGCAGGGTTTGAGCACACTCGCTCCTTTCCGTTACAATAATATATTTATTTCCCCGAGTACAAACAGTGCAAGATAATTACAAAGCCTTGTCATGCAGGACTCATGCGGCATAAATTCATTTCTCTGACATTTCTTACCTCTCTTTGGGCACGGATATTTTGGGCTGAGTTCGACACCTCTTGCTGAGAGCGAAAAGCTTGCTGACAATCCGCTGTGCTTTGCCAAGGAGCTGTCGAGTGTTAGTCTCCAGCAGCTGAAAGCGCTGGTGTACAGCCGGGTCCATTTTCCAAAAGTACTTTATAGCAGATGTGTTGAGAGCGTAGAATGTTGGTAATCTTCGCACAAAATTCTGGAACTCTTCTAGAAACCAGACAAGTGAAGATGGATGAGTGGATTGAAGGATTTCCACATGTTAGAAGAATGGAATCAATCTCATTCCAAAGCTCATGTTTGCCAGTTACTTGCAGATATATTCACAGATCATTTCTGCTTGGGAATCGGTTATAAGATTGATATTTATTTACAAATGAAGCTTGATCTAACCATATATGCTCTAATTTGCATAACGGCAACAACAAACACATTTCTGCAAGGTGGAAGAAAAAAATATATCTTTTTTGTATTTAGATACAATAAAAATATATATATCATTTCTTTATTATTTCACTAACAATATGCTAGATGTTAATTTTTGTTTCCGTATAAAATCTAACAACAATAATCAACATTTTGTGGCATTCCTCTGTGATAAGCTTTAAACTACAGACAAGAATAAATTGAATGAATTTTGAAACCTGCTGAAAAAAAAAACCTGCTGAAAATGGTAAAAAAAAAAAAAAAAGTGTATTCTAGTAAATGTAGTATATAATGTTTACAATTTTGATGGATACATTGATAAATACACAAAATCTGTAGTTTAAAGCTTATCACAGAGGAATGCCAAAACAGGGGGAGTGGTGGCTCCAGCGGTTAAGGCGCTGGGTTGCCGATCGGAAGGTCGGGGGTTCAAGCCCCGGTATCGCCAAGCTGCCACTCTTGGGCCCTTGAGCAAGGCCCTTAACCCTCTATGCTCCGGGGGTCCCTTACGAGGGAAATATCAAGGTCCGTGACGTCGGAGTGACGTGGGGCCGCCTTCCCGTGGGCTCACCACCTGCAGGAGGGACCGTAAGGGACGGTGCTGTGAGGATTGGGCAGCAGTCGAAGGCGGGGGCCTGCTTAGACTGCTGCCCCCGCGACCTGAATTACGGATAAGCGGGAGAAAATGAATGAATGAATGAACATTGATAAATGCACTATATGGACAAAAGTATTAAGACACTTGATTTTTTTGGCCATATGTAGTTGGATGTAATAGCATAAACATTTTCCTTCACTTGAACTAGAAGCCCAAAACCTATTCCAGCATGACAATGCATCCGTAGAGAAAGTGAGCTCAATGTAGATATGGTTTACATGGGTTGAAATGAAAGATCTTGAGTGGCCTGCTATAGAGCTCTGACATCAACTTACTGAACTAGAATTAGAACTCTGACTGCACCCCAGGCCTCCTCACCCTACTGCACATCAGAACCAGACTTTTGTGTTGAGGCTGAATCAGCACAAATCCTCTAAAGCACACTCCAAAATTTAGTGGAGCATCTTCCCAAAAGAATTGGAGGTAATATAACAAATGGAGACTAAATGTGGAATGGGTATTCGAAAAAGCACATAGAACCTTATTGTCAGGTGTCCATAAACTTTTGCCCAAATGGTTTATATATATTAGAAAGTTTGATGTGATGGGCCAAGTGGGTGGGGTTTAAATTTACATTTCATATATTTTAGTATTGAGTGGTAAAAACAGTGAAATAAAAATGAGTAAAATGTAATAACTTTCCAATTTTCTAGGAGAACCTTTTCTTTTGCAATTAAACATAAGGGCATTGTTAATAAAACTGCCCAGTACTGTCATCTCTAGATATAATCTAATTGTCCTTGAGCGAAAAAACACTCAACCGTAATACGATGACAAGATGTATGAGTAAACACATCTCGGGTGATGGGAATTTATTTCCATTGGCAGCAAGTAACAAAATCAATAACTGCATCATATAATATCTCTAGATAATGCTAGATAATACCTAAGAAGAAATTTGTTCAGTATTTCGAATTAATATCAAAGATGCTCATAAAAACCTGACAATTACCCCACTGGTATCTAATAATTTTTTTCAGCAATATCAGATAATTTATATATATAGACAGAGAATGTAGCCTCAGCAAAGAAGAAAGGAGTGACAGGTAAATCACTGGCTTATGCTGGGTGATTATTGCTTCTCTGTTAACTTCACAGTCATTAGGCAGAGATTTTACAGCCTGTTCCAGTAGCTACAGAAAGTGGATCTCCAATGACTAAACCCACTTGTAGCCAGTTCTGGCCCCATGCCCAGTGCAGGGAAATCGATGCAGGCCGTGTTTAAAATCCTGTCTTACAGCAATGATAATCAATCGCTGGAAACCCTTATCCCTATTTTTCCGGTTATCACAAATACAAAAAGGTGATCCTTTTTATTTAAATATAGTAACAGAATCGAATAGTGCAAACAAATGAACTAAATTATTCAATGCACTCAGTCCCAGTGGTTATTAAATAGCTTTTAAAAAAAGACCAAAAAGGGATGATTGAATGTATTTTGAATGATGATCAATCAAATGACCCATATTAACTACCAAATGACTGAGATTTCTTCTACAACCTCGATTCCAAAAAATGTACGCACTGTGCAAACGTAAATAGAATCTGAATGGAATCGTTTGCAAATCTCAGAAATCCATATTATATTTCCAATACAACAAAACGAAAAAACGTGAAAATAATTAAACAAGAATATATACCATTTGAAGGAAAGAAATATGGTCACATTTTGAATTTGATGGCTGCAACAGGTCTTAATAAGTTGGGACAAAGCCATGTGTAGCATAATGTCTTCTGTCTGAATACATCTGGGAACTAAGGGTTCCAGTTGCTGAAGTTTTGGGAGTTGAATGTTGTCCCTGTGTGTGTCTGATACAGGGTTTTTGGTTGCTTAACAGTTCTGGGTGTCCTTTGTTGTATTTTTCTTGTTGCTTGTGCACAGAGAATCTCTAGATTCTTTAAAACTTTTAATAATATGATGTACTGTAAATAATGAGATATATTCAACTGGTTTGCAATTTAATGGTGAGGAACATTATTCTGAAATTGTTTGAAGACAGTCTTTTACACATGAACCTCTGCTCATCTTTAGTTTTTAGAGGCTCTGCCTCTCTAAGATACACTATTTATACCCAATCACCTTACTGGCTTGTTGACAAATAAACTAATTAGTTGCAAAATGTTTCTCCAACGGTTTGTTGTACCATCTTAACTTTTTTGAGACCTGTTGCAGCCATCAAATATAAATTTACCTAAAAATGACTTAAAATCATAAATTTTCTGAGTCCAAACATGTATGTTTTCTATGTATTATTGTGAATAAGATATGGGTTTATGCTAAGAATCATTGCATTCTGCTTTTATTTGTACTTGGTCTCATTTTTCTTTTTTAAATTGGGGTTATATGTAACATGCCTCTATTTGTATTTTATTTTTGTATTTTATTTGTATATTATTTATTAATATGCATTAATGTATTAGATAAAATAGTCTTTCCATGTAAAAAAAAAGGAAACAGAGGAATTCCCTTATATGTAGTACTTCTTGTATGCAAAGGTAAAATTATAGAAAAAATAAGTTTAAATGTTTGACGTTCCATTTAATGTTGACAGCTCAAAATTTGATGAGAAGTTGAGGAGAAACATGCTGTGAACCCAGACCCAGGTGCTAAATTTCATAGCATTGACTCTACTGTCTATAAAAAGGTGTTTGCTAGTTCACCCACAATACTTACGCTAATTGACTTATTAAAAAAAAAAAAAAGCTTATTTACTTGATCTGTTTGCTCTTATTCTTGCTCATTTCCTGACTAACGCTTTGCTGTTAAGACCATTAAAAGCTAATTGTTTTGCTATTTTGGCCCATTTTATCTACTTTTTTGTATTACTTCATTAAGTGGCAAAACAACTAAGAATAACCACATCATCTTGCAAACAATTATTCGATTAATCTTTACACTTGCCTGATTCCTCAAACTCATGGTTGGATTGAGCCCAGGACTCTCTGATGTGCCTCAGGCTGTCCTGCATGGCCTCCAGGTTCTCAGTGGGGCAGTTGCACTGGGGGAAATCCACAGTGCACTCACACCAGCAGTCATTGTCCTTGCACCTAAATTGGCCCTCGGAGTGACAGCTGATGTAGCTTAGGGCTGCTTGGACAAACCGGCTCTTTAGGTACCGAGGCAGAATAGCCTGAAGCCCTGAGGGAAGGACATAAGCACCTTTCATTAAGGACCACAATCACGGGCTACGTGCGACACACATTCGAGGGAGCGACTAAACAGGTAAACAAATGTCAGCCAATTTAGAGCACGGGATCTTGAATCAGTACTCAGGGCCCTTTACATTTCACATAAATGTGAAAATGCCATTTCTAGGAGGGGAATCTATTAGGGTTGAGAATAAACCTTTACAAAATAATAGTACACAATATGTCCAAATTACTAGATATGTATAATAAAACCAATAATTCAAAGATTTCATTCACATTCTAAAGCAATTTTTTTTGATGAAACACCCCTTTTCCTTCAAATCAGACAAGTGACTTTGAGTGTCAGTTTGTTAATGAAGTGTTGCCAATCCATACCTTGTAAATAAATCTTGTTCTCCGGACTCTGAACCAGAACCGAACTGACAGAATCGAGGTTGTCATAGTTACTGCATCCTAGAGGGCCCGTCCTTGTTTCAGTAACCTGAAGAGAAAAAAGGAGTCATGCCAATGTTATACACACCTACAATATAAAGAACAAGTCTTTTTTTATTTTATTGTATTGTATTTACTGTACATACAAGACTGTTGTGTAGAATTGAATAATAATAACAAGATGTTGTGCTTCTATATACATGCATATAGTGAGACTGTCAGTGATTTGTCACATCCATCACTATACATGTTTTTAATGTCTGGTCCGTGACTTCAATTGGAACACAAAATGAATGGGATAAAAACAAAGAAAAATTAAAATAAAGTAGATAAATAACTAAAGAATTTACAATGTAAGAAAATATAAATTCTGTAAAATTTAATTTACAATAAAAGTAGAAATAGTATATAGTGTATGCATACTGTATGTACACACATAAATACACACATTAAGAAGAGAGTGTGTGTGTGTATTTGTGTATACAAAAAAGCAGGTTTTGATAGTAGGTTGGTGTAACAGTGGGTTTAGATTGTAGGATTGCTGCCTTATGCTGTAACACAATGTCTCAGGTTCAGTCCTGAGCTCTATATGTGGAATTTTGAGTGTGGGTTTTCTTTAGACTGGAGGTGAATGAATGAAGCAAGCCACCCAAAACAATTACATTTAAATTATTTAAACTTGTACTTAACTTTCTAAACATATTGACATGGCAATGAATGTGGAACCGATGTACACACACACACACACACACACACACACACACACACACACACACACACACACACAAAATAAAGCCTAAAAACAAAATATCAAATTCAAAATTCACAGTGTATTGTTCATTATTTAATGTTTCCCTCCAGAATAGACTCTGCATTTTCAGTTCAGTAGGACTTTAACTCCTATAGTGTGTTAAATTAACATCCTAAAAGCCCAGAATGTTGTGTCCAATAGAGAAATCGCCAAGCAAGCACATTCTGAAGTGGCAAAAAAAGTATAGAAATAGGATAAATAGCATCTTCTTAGTCAATGACATTACAATCACCCTTTACTCATCCACTTGTGCGGGAGACGCAAGACCATTTTGAGCAAACCGTCACCAGGCTTTCTTGAATTGATAAAGTCAAGTGAGCTTGAAATGCGAGTTGAAGCTCACTCGCGACCTGAAAACTGCTGCGCGTTGCAAAAAAAAAAAAAAAAAGCGGCTTGCTGATGGCAGATAGGAAGCGAAGGTGTGCCTGGAAATATACAAATGTACAGTATGCTTTGTATTTTAATGAACTATTTCAGCAGATCCATTATAGCATGGAGAGCTGGAATATCTGTAGAGAAATTGCTGGAAGGGAAGAAAAAGGAAACGACTGATGTAACACTATAAAAAGTAGATGAAGTCTCCTGCAAACACAGTGAAGAGTAAAATCCTCTCATCTCCACACACAGAGCCTGGAGAAAACAGCGAGCGTTAACGGAGCAGCCGCGAGTACGCTCCTATACATCATTCCACTATAGACTAAACAGGCACTTGTTTCACTTTGACATCATTTGCCAGGCTCCTTGTCTAAAAATGTGGAGGTGGAAAATATTTGTTCATTTAGATTTTTTATTTTTTTTTACAATGCAGCCTTGTAGAACCGGGGTCTTGATCTCAATCACTAACGAGCAAGCAGAACACAATCGTGGCAAGGAATAACAAGTAAAACAAGGCAAAGAACCAGACTCAGAATCAAACCTCTTGGTTAAACACTGAATAAAAAAGCACACAAAACATTCAGATATATATTAAAAGTATGAGGATAAGCATACTGTGAATAAAAGGCCTGAGATGAGCATAATCACAGCACCAGTTCTTGTCATGTTCCCAAAATAATCATGTGAGATCCTCTACATGGTAGGAAGTTGAGCTGCAAATAGCACTAACACCAAAAAACGAGGGGAGGGGGGGAGAAAAAAGCATGAGTAGAAGTTCAGAATCGTGCCGAGGTGCCGTCTCTGGCAGGTCCAGAGGGAAAAGGGGAGAAAAGGACATGCAGTTCAGCTTCTGCCTGCACTATTCATTGTATTGCTTCCTCTGAAATGCCACAGTGACATCCAAAGTCCATGGCTATATTCTGCAAACACAACATGCCACAAAGAATACATTGACTTTTTGATGGCTGCTTTGTTGTGTTTTAGTGGACATGTCCAGCATCTGGAATGTCTTTTGAAATGTACGTGCAATCACAGTGTTAGCTCTCAAAAAAAAAAAAAAAAAAAAAAAAACGATGAATGATTTTGCTGATGTAACATATGTAACTTAAAAATGTGCTTTTACAGGAACATGAGCACAGTAATGTGACCTGATGTATGTAATTTTAGCACTTATTTATGCGTTATCGAGCATGTCATATATTTCAATCAATATGATTGATGTTATGTAACATACAAAAAAAAAGCTCCCAATAGCTTTAGCATATCTCCTAGCTCCTGATAGTCACTTATCTAACGTAGATAGAACCAATTTTTGTCCCTCCTCAAGTTAATGTCCTAAAGATATCCACTGTATGGTAGAAAACATCTGGCGGTTACAAAGCTCTGACACTGAAGACCTCATCCTTAAATGTTAAATTAACATCTACTTAAAGAAAATCTCACCATATCATTTTTTCATCTGATATAATAACACTATTTGAAATCTGTGTTATTCACCGTAAATGATGATGTGTATTATCTTTTGCGTACCTTTTGGGTATTAACTCCTGCACTGGACGCTCCTGATGCCAAGTCAAATTCCTTGTGTGTAAGCATACTTGGTAATAAATCTATTTCTGATTCTGACTTTTGCAAGCTGCTATTTCTTCTCTCTTCTGAAGTATACAAATAAAACATCAGCTTTTCATTTAAACTAAAGACTACTATATGTATATTTTATCTATTATATTATCTCTCTCTCTCTCATATATAAATATATAAAGACATTGCACTAGGCTTGCTAATTAGCTTGAACAAATGGTCACTTACAACCAAGTCACACAAATAAACAGGGAGAATCCGTAGTATAGGGATGTGCATCTCTATATCTCAGGCCAGTGCGATTCGCATCTCATATCCTACGGTACAATACATTTGCAAAAATGCAAAAAAAAAAGAAAAAGATTAAATGAAACCAGACGTTCTCTTATTGTTCTGTCTCCAGGAAGATGCAGCTCTACCTCTGCCATGTTAATCTTTTCTATGTGACTCTCAGTGTTGTAAAAAGTCATATTCATGTAGCAGCACTGGTGAGAACACGCATGAGAAACTGTTTAGCAAGGAGAAATCTATCTACATATACATATTGGTCACAAATTAAATAATAAAAGTTTAGCGGATCTACAAATAATTATAGATAAATATATGTTTTTTTTTTTTGCAAATGTGTGCATAGTTACAAATATGTAAAAAATGCCAACTTGTATCCTACATGAATAGACAACAAAAAAGGCAGTGGTTGTTGTGAAAGGTGAAACCCAAATGCTAATCAGCCATAATCAGGATCCAGAGTCCAATACTTTAGCCACTGATCTACCACCTCCAATGTCTCTTGGTGCAGTCCTGACAATTGAAAATGTCTTATCACAGAAACCCCTTAAAATACTTAAATTAAACACATTGCTTTGTTTAATGAAAATGAACCAACTAATCAGAATCATGAATTCAGTATAAAGTATAAGATGTTCAATTCATTCAATACAATACGTTTTTATTTGTATTGCACATTTAACAATGGACATTGTCTCAAAGCAGCTTTACAAAGAACATCCGGAATAAAGAATGTATATCATTAAACTTTCTTTCGGCTTCTCCCGTTAGGGGTCGCCACAGCGGATCATCTGCATGTTTGATTTGGCACATGTTTTTATGCTGGATGCCCTTCCTAACGCAGCCCTGCCCATTTATCCGGGCTTGGGACTGGCACTAAGAGTGGCTGGGGTTGGTTCCCTGACCGGGGATCGAACCCGGGCCGCAGCGGTGAGAGTGCCGAATCTTAACCACTAGACCACCGGGGACCCAAAGAATGAATATCATTGTTCTTTATAATTGTAAGTTTGTTCCTAATGAGCAAGCAGGTGGCGACTGTGGCAAGGAAAAACTCCCTGAGATGGCATAAGGAAAAAACATTGAGACGAACCAGACTCAAGAGGGAACCCATCCTCATCTGGGTTTTACCGAATATCTATTTAATATAGTTAAACATGTGATCAGATGCAGCCTGTAGTCCTGAGCCATTGTAGCGGATTGATTAACATGTGCAGTGGATTACACTGTTTTAATGATCCATAGCTGCAGCTTTATGGAAGGTAACAAAAATCAGGATTGTACTGTAAATATGACTCTGCCCTGATAGTTCACGTCCGATCGATAATACCCAGGACCCCTGGGAATCAATTGTTCTCATCCATGTGTGATAAAATACTGTGATGGGAAATCAGTAAATCCATGGCAGGCGCTCAATGCATGTGAAAGATACACAGGCTCAGAGATGGAGTGCAGAGGAATTGCTGAGTGCAGCGGTTTTTATTTGCACAACAATGAGAAAGGCAAGGAGACATAGGGTGTGTTTCTTTCATGCAGCACCAAGTCCCAACATCAAGCATTCCTTTTCTGGTGTTCAGTCAGAAGTGTTTAATGTAGTGCCACTCTTCTTCCTCCAAGCATAAAAGTTTTTTTTTTGTTTTTTTTTTTGCCAGGAAACACTCTTCCGGTCTCATTTTTCTTGCCATAATGTCTTACAATGTACTATTTAGCTACAATAAAGTAGGTTTCGGTGACATTCACTAGAAAGGGGGAAAATGTAGTGTGTATCGTTCAATTTAAATTCTTCTTCTCTGGGATTTATCGATGTTAAACGATGCCCTATGGCACCAAATTTGTGCATACCGTAATTTCCGGACTATAAAGCGCACCCATATATAAGCCGCACCCACTGAATTTTACAAATATTTTCATTTTTAACATAAATAAGCCGCACCTGTCTATAAGCCGCAGTCTACACTAATGTACTTTACACAGGCTTTAATGAAAGACACGTTACACGGTGTAACGGGTGAAATATGTTGCACTTCCTTTAGGAGCATAGCGGTATTTTGGGAATAGCATGCCACTGCATTTTTCCGCTATTACTGCATGTGTGGAGACCAAGGATTATGTCCTTATTATTTTCTGATGCTCATTTCTAAGTTTCTTTGACTAACCTGTAACACTGTTGCCGCGAAAAATAAAAAAGCACGAGTTTTGGAAACCTGTCTGTGCTTATATGATTTCTGTTGCAACTGGAGTTAGCGCGCTATCCCTTCACCCAGACCCAACGCATTACAACGGCTTGTATCTAAACAGTAGCCGACCAAGAAAGTCATTGTTCACTGTCTTCCTCCTTCCTTTCACAACTATTTCTCTCGGGAGTTTATCTTTTGGCATCGTCGTGCGTTTAAAAAAACTTTTTTTCTCCCGATGCCGTGCAGCTCAGAACACAGGTGAGGTGCGTTTTTTCGTTTCCGTTCGGAAATTTAATTGACTATATTTTATATTTAATATATTTAATGGACTATAACCTGCAACAAGGAACAATTATTACAATGACACGCACGGAAAAAGAGAAAACAAAGAGTGTAATGAAAGTTGAGGTGAATATACGAGCACTGATTACTGGTGAATATGAAACAGGAGCTCAAAAAAATCACGTTATAGTTAATTGAGGTGTAATGACAATCCTGATAAATTGCATTTTTAAACTGTAAACTTTAATTATATCCGCTAATGTTAAACAAAATAATGAGTGAGCTAATTACATTGGCAAAGATCTCAAATCCCATAAATGCCACTCCGATTGAAAAACTGCCTGACATTACAAATTTTCCAAGAGTTTCCTTTCCTAACAATAAATGAATAAATGTATGACATCCTTAAAATATATTTAATATCCCCCTGATATTAAAATCATGGCTTTGTGAATATGTTAAAAATAGTCTGCAACTGAATCTAATATATGGTTATTGCTTGGGCTTAAGGCCATGGTGCTAACTGTAAAGAACTGCTTAGCCCAAGCTGTGATGAACTGTAAGCTAGACGCTATTAGCTATTTGAAAAGCGGGATGGGGTGCATGATATGTCCCACCCAAATTCCTGTTTCAGTGGAAGTTACAATCACACATCCAATAACGCTACACATTGCAAGGCACTTAACAGGGACTTGTACATTTCAAAAGACAATTACATACAAAGTGTACAGGGTTTGAGGTTGTTTTGTACTTGGAAAAATGAAAACCATGACAAATTATGTCAAGTACCAGGATATTTGATCTCAATACCTGATTTCATCTGCCATGAGGTTAATACATTGTCAATATTCAAATGGTTATCCAAATAAATATAAATGGAAACAGTGATTTAAGATTGTTTCCACAAGCCTGCTGAAAAAAATAGATGCCCTTGAACTTGTAATAGTTTTATTGGTTATAATGGAAATAGTATTGATTTTAATGGAAAATGTAAAGGTCCCTGTGGGTTTTTATAATTTATTGTTAATTTAAATGGTAATTTAAATGTCTTATGTACACCATAAATTTTTTTTAATATTTTGGTAGAGGGTTAATAAAAAAATTGCAGGTTTGTAAGGGTATATGTAGTGTTTTTTTTTCTTTTATTTATTTTTTATTTTTATTTTTGCCAACAGGAAACCTTTTTGCCAAGGTCTCAAACCTTGTATTCAGTACAGAAAGAGACCCAGTGTGTATCATTTTAAAAATGTTTTCATTAAAAAATTTATATTACTACATCATTCCCTCATATGCTATTTAAAGCTCAAGACTGAATGTTTTGTTTACTCGGTATATCTATTTTTGTTCATGGCGACGAAGGGAATTTCAAATAATGAAGAATGAAAAGAAATGTGTTTCTCAAGTGACCTCAAAATAGAGCCGCTCCGCTAATAAAACCAGATCAACGCCATTGGCGAGTGATTACAACCCAATCAATCTTGACAAAAGCTTGATTTAAAGCTCCTCTATGTCAAGGCTCTGACATATGAGAAGACAAAAAGGCTGCCTGAAGGCAAATCCATCTCCTTCCCTGACACTTTAAAATGATTCTTCCTCATACTATAGAAGTCTCTTTTCATATTTGCCCTGAAGGCAAATAAAAGTAACCATGCTTCCTTCAGAAACCTCAAATAAATGATATTTTAGTAATTAAAAAAAAAACAGTCACCTGAGTCTTAAGTACAGTATATGTAGAAAACTAACAAAAAAAAATCTAAACCTTACTGATGGAATCTTGATGTGTAAAACAAATTTGAGGGAAACTACAGAAGGATGACAGCAAAAACAAAAAAGTTTCATGAATCTGTCTAATAGGTTACACAAGCAGAAAATCTTCATTATAGTGTTTTATTTCATTTCCGTTCAATGAGTTGAAATAACTTTCATAAGTGGGAAAGCAGGGAATCGAGAGGAAAGCGTTCAGCAGGCAAAGCCCTGGCATTTAAATTCCTTTTATTGATGTGCCCATGCAATTAATTAAAATCCAAGGAGCTTCTACAGGGATCAGTAGATTAATTTTTAACACAGACAGATGTCCGACTTAAATTGAAAATTGGCTGAATGCAAATATAAAGATGGGTTTTTCTATGCATAGCAATGAGCGAAACGGCAACAAGGGCAAAGTGGAATAGAGCTCAGAATGTTCAGAAGCCTGGCCTTAAAATGAGGAAGAAAAAAAAAAATAAAATCACACCAGTCAGGTTTGCTTAGGTAAATCACTCTGCTTAGTTTAAATACCTTGGTTTAAACCCCTGCTGCATACACACAGCAACATGAAAGTGTATGTTCTATAAGGGAGAGAAGGGGGAAAAAAAGATCCCAGAACAGAAAAAAACACTTTAGTCAAGTTTATTTCTATAGCGCTTTTCACAACAGACATTGTCTCAAAGCAGCTTTACAAAATTTTAAGAGTTAAAGTGAATGATGTGTATTTATCCCTGATGAGCAGCCATGCCGACTGTGGCAAGGAAAAACTCCCTTAGATGTTATGAGGAAGAAACCTTGAGAGGAACCAGACTCAAATGGGGAACCCATCCTCATGTGAGTGACATCAAGAGTGTGATTATAAGGTTGAATGTGTAAGGCAACAGGTTTACAGAAGCGCTCATACATTTCTGCCAGTGCATTATTTATATAGCACTATTGACAACTTGATGCGAAAACAGCTTTACGCAAATCCGGATGTAGATTTAAAGCTCTAATGAGCAGGCAAGAAGAAACAGCGACAAAGTAAAACTAACCTCAAACAATATGAGCAAGAAAACTTGAAAGGAATCACATTTTATACAGAACCCACCCTTTTCTTGATTCATTCAATTTGCACTTTTAACAATGGACATTATTTACAGAGATAAAGCGTTATAAAGTTGTATATAAGAATGCGTAAGTTTATGCGTCAAGTTTATTTCTATAGCGCTTTTCACAACAGACATTGTCTCAAAGCAGCTTTACAGAATTAAGGTGAACAATGTGTGTTTATCCCTGATGAGCAGCCGTGGCGACTGTGACAAGGAAAAACTCCCTTAGATGTTATGAGGAAGAAACCTTGAGAGGAACCAGACTTAAAAGGGGAACCCATCCTCATTTGGGTGACATCAAGAGTGTGATTATAAATCATTAAACAATACAGAACACTGGAGAGTGAGAACTAACATGAGCACTGGAATGTAAGATTATAAGTAATGATCTTTCCACAGTCTTATCCAGACATTTGAGATTATGGAACCAGGAGCTACTGAGCAACTCATGAAATAGCTCAAGATTTGCGATCATCACAGATCCAACACCAGCTTTTAGACGCTTGGTCCAGATGGAAAGTTTCACCAAGGTTTTACAGAACTCGTTTAACTTCCATGACCATATAGTCATTGGCTCTCTCTTGTAGCATAAGGTATCTTTGGGGAAACCTCTGTCTAGATCTTCTAGGTGAAATGTTGACTGTAGTATGTCTTTTAACTGCAACTACTTAAAGTAAGTTTAGTGCCTATACGTTTGTTTCTTATAATTGTAAGCTATGCAATTATACATGGAAGACACTTTGAGGAACCAGAATCAAAAGGGAACTTTATGGATCTTTAGGCTGTGGATGTGAAACCATCTCCAGCTGCACAAAGTGGTCTTCAATTGTAGAGAACTACATCCAGAGGTAAGTAGTTCTGATAACTGCAACGTGTGGATTTTTTTCTTTTACGTACATTTATGATTTTTCTTTTACTGTAATCAAAGGTATATCAGGTATATTTACAGTATGTGAGTAAACAAACCTACCACAAGAAACACACATTTATCTGTATCCAAGGATGTCAATAATTCTTTACCTGACTGCTAATAAGATGCTTGTAAGTATGAACATGCAACCTGCCTTGCAGTGCAAATGTAAACCAATTTTTACTGCTGCTAAGAAATTCGAACAAAGATCTATCTTACCTTCCGTTGAAGCCTCATGTATTATGCTTGAAGATGTTTCTGATATAAACCTTATCCTAAAACAACATGCCCCCGCAATCACTGCTAAAATGTTAAGTTGCTCAAATGGCAGCTATGTAGATATGTTGTGACTGTAATTCGGTGTGTTTGCTTTGACTTGTGCCTGAATAGCACACTAATAGTAATAATAGTGCAGCTTTAACCACTGGTTAGATTCACAAGAGAGAAAAGACGGCACTCTCAATATTAACAACAAAAAAGACTGAAATTAAATTGAGGGGGTGGACATAGATAGACAGACTTTCATAACTATAAACCCTTAGGAAGTGGCTCCAACTTCAGTGGTTTTTAATTTGTGTGTTATTTCTCCTGAACTTTACCAGAAAAATTTGTTTTTTGGACAATCAGATATAGTGAGACAAAAGTTTGTGGACACCTGATCATAGGGTTCTATGTGCTTTTTAAGCATTCCATTCCACATTTAGTTCTGCTGTTATAATGAGCTCCACTCTTCTCCACTAGATTTTGGAGTGCGCTTGTTGAGATTTGTGCTCAATACTAATCAGGTACTAATGGAGAATGAGGAGGCCTGGGGTGCAGTCAGCATTCCAATGTATCCCAAAGGGTTGAGATTGGTGCTCTTCTGCAGGATACACAAGATTTTTAACTCCAAAACATGTAAACCATATCTTCGTGGAGCTCACTTTGTGTACAGGGACGTTGTCATGTTGGAACAGGTTTGGGACTCTGAGAATTTAATGCTACCACATCCTAAGGCATCCTATACAACTGTATGCCTCCAAGTTAATGGTGACAATTTGGGGAAGAAGCACATATGGCTGCAAAAGTCAAGTGTCTCAATACTTTTGAACAAAGTTTAGTTAAGTCAAAATTCTCAAACAAAATAAGTCACTTTTAGTTGTTATTTGTCTATTATTATTATTATTATTATTATTATTATTATACTTCTCCTACTATTATTATAATTATTATTATAATTTTAATTGCCACATGCTTAAATCAATACTTATAGTATTGAGACTATTTTTTTACTGGGACAATTTTTTACTGAGAGAAATGTTTCATATTTATTATTTGTTTAATGAAGCAATTTTATTTTATTCCTGAATTTTCCAACAACTGAACACTTTGCCTTTAAGTTCACATTAGTTATATAGACTTGCGTCACGATATTGAAGAGGCACCAGATACGAATGCAGAGTATTTCATAAGGTGCAGGAAAGTGAAAAACATCACCATAAAAAAACAGACAATACGCAAATAAATAAATAAAAATACATTTCAATTACAAACACATGAAACTCAACAAATACAAAGACATGACAATAATGCACAGAGAAACTTATACATAAACAGCAGTGCGTAATGGGGGGTAACAAAGAACAAGCGTATAGGATTAGTGTGATGTCTGATGATGCGCTGAGGCTGTAGTTCAGCATTCGTTCTGTCATAACCTGCTTGTTTTCATTTTCATTATATGAACTTGACATTAAATTTACCTTACATAACAAAATAATCACATACTACAGGTCCAAAAGCAAAGATCATGTCTAAATAATAAGTTAAATGAAATAGCAGCTTCTCAACAGTCTGTCACATTTAGGCAATTTAAAGTTTTTAAATTAAAAGGCTTCTGAAGGTTTCATTCAAAATAAAAAGTTGTGTTTTTTTTCTAATCAAAAGCAGATATGCCAGAAACATGTATTTTCTCTTGGCTACACTGATTAAATACTTAATTTGTTGAAAGTATTTTAATAGAAACTGAAAATCTAATAATTAACTATGCCAATGGAAATGTTATATAGAATAATGAATGATGTTTTTGTGTAAGTGTGTGTGTGTGTGTGTGTGTGTGTGTGTGAGATGAACATGCATGATCTCAAGCAAAGTATTTAACATTGTTATGTATAGGCATCCCTAGTGTTGAATTGACACCACAAGCGAAGACCAGCTAGACAGTAATTAACGCTGCAGGCGTTCATTCAGCACTGGAGATTTATTCTGTGTACCATTCTGTATAGAAAAACTCATTATCAGTTTTAAATGGTGTTGAGTTTTACTCAAATGGCTAATGAACAATGCTGCGCTGCTAAATTGTCTTAACCCGTTAATTGGGCTGAGAACAAATACGCTTAATTCCGTGCATGTGCCCTGAGTAATTATGCTATTCAGAAATTTTCATAAAAGCATTTGTTAGAAGAAATAGTTCCTGGTTGTGCCTTAATATATGCTAATAACATGAATCAGTCTTACAGTCTGCTAGAGTGCATTAATATGGAAAGCACATTAAAAGGAGTATTGAAGCATTCTCGCCCTGGCTGGGATAAAGTCTGAATAAGGTCTTTGTGCTTTTTTGCTGGTAGGAACTGCTCAGCGAAGCTTTCTATAGCTTAGCAGAAACCTAGTGAAACTTTGCATTTTAGATGCCTGGCTTATAATACATAATGAACAGCCCTGGAGTAAATGCGGAAGTTGGTTATAGACGTGGTTCTCCACCATGAGGATGACTGCTACCATTGTCATATACAAGCTTCATTTATTCGACACAGTCAAGAAGTGGCTTTCAAACAGAAAGTTTAAAGTCCCGCCTTAAAGCAATAATCAGCTGGAAAAATAACAAATTCTGAAATCTTGAACAAAGATCTCAGATTTATGAGTAAGTGTATGAATCTAACATTTGGTGCACAGAAAACCATAGCTGGGAGTCCAAGTAAGAAAAATGGTATGTGCCGTGTGGGCAGGAGGGATGGTGTTACTCCCTACATAATCAATCAGTATTCATGTGTGTGGAAAAGGGCAGTAAGCAATTGCCTCAAAGCATTCTGCTACCTTCTGACATGACTGCAAGACAATGAGCTCCACAGGTGGGTAAAATTCCAATCAATGAATAAAAAGTATGATTGTCTGAGCTCTTACCATGTGCCAATCAATGGCATGGATCTAACTGAGAATATGGATAGCCAAGAGTCAAAGGACTTCTCACACACACACACTGTTTAACCTCCTTCCACCCAGAAGGAGATAACAGAACATTCAGAACCAGCAGGCTCAGGGTCAGCTTCTTTCCAACCACCATCATATTCAGCTCCTTCATATTGTAAATGTATGTATTATATATTTCTCCACCTGTCTATCTATCTATCTATCTATCTATCTATCTATCTATCTATCTATCTATCTATCTATCTATCTATCTATCTATCTA
>JAAIIK010000024.1:7258057-7275986 GCA_014706435.1 Silurus glanis
ATATATATATATATATATATATATATATATATATATATACACACACATTTATGACAAGTATACTGCTGTTACCAGTTGCTGAGAGATGTAGAGGGTATATTTAGTTTCATTTCAAATGTTTTGCCTGATTTCATTTCTACAGCGCAGGGAACAGAGCAGAGCAGAACATAAACCATGCGACATTTCAAAGGAAAACCCCACAACATCCCTGACATCACTCAAATCACATCAAAAAGCTCCATCACCTTATCTTGTCCTCCCCTCAGGTTTACCTCAGACCTGTGGGAATCACTGTCTTCCTCAAGGCATTTGTAATATAGGATGTGCGCATATGCAAACAGTGCTGAGAGAAGATCAGGGTCCTTCATTCTGCACCACATTCATAAGGGACATATTCTGTATGTAGCTTGCATACGCCAGCAATCATGTCGATCGCTTGCCTGAAAACTGCATCGTACAACTACTGATCAAAGGAACATTAATTTTAAGTCAAAAAGACAATTATAATGCTTCACAATTTGGAACATCACTTCTGTTTATAGATAATTGCTGTTTCTTTAACATTGGCTCAATGTAAATTGGAAAGCGTGAGTTTCATCCAAAGCCAAAAGCCCCAATGAAGGAAAAAATATTTATGGGACATGATCAGAGGAAATAATAACACTTATAATAAGTCTGAATGTAA
The DNA here is from genome assembly GCA_014706435.1 of Silurus glanis. Lineage (NCBI taxonomy): Eukaryota > Metazoa > Chordata > Actinopteri > Siluriformes > Siluridae > Silurus > Silurus glanis. The sequence goes on from JAAIIK010000024.1 coordinate 7,258,743, forward strand.
ACAGGCAACTTAATTAATGACTAAAACATGAAAAGACATGGAAGACAATCAACAATGGAGTTGTGTGATGTAAAATAGTCACTATTACCATTCAGTTGATTATTTTCTGATAACTGAAGCATTGTTTCCCTGTTATATTATAACCAAGCCTAACATTGTGTTACCTAATGAAGCTGGAAACAGTGGCGAATGAAAGTACGGAAATGTATTAACAAAATGAAAACCGGAACAGACACATAAGATGAGAACGAAGAAACCTGACAATGAACACATAAACCAAAACATGAAACAACCGTAAACCGAAAAAAAAAAATGTAGCCCAGCATTATTAAGCATTATTACACTTATTTCCTGTTTACAGGGGTATTTATAGGGTTTTGATGCAAATAGTGTCATAACAGTGTCCATGTGTTGTGTTCCTATACTTTTCCATTTTTAGAGTAATGGCAAATTATTATGTTTGTTAATGAAGGAATTGTCGTGTTTTTTGCCTAGCAGGTTTGTTTTGTGATTGGCTAAAATTTGCTAAACACACGCAAAACAGACACCGAAGAAAGACAAATGCGAGACAAAAACTCCCATGAGCAATGCATTGAAATGCATGTGCTAATCACATAACCCTGCAAAGAATTTCATGTATGTTTGCACCATTTGGTGTAGTTGAATGTTATAATACAACAGTTACATTAAGATGCTATAATCATTCCTTCCCTTATGACCCTTTCTGTTGTTCTCTCTTGTTAATAATCATTTAGAAAGTCAACTTAATTAGCAGGTTTAAATCTTGAACGGACAGTTGAATAGATTGATGATACTATAGAACATATTAGAAAGAGCTCATTAAAAACCTTGCAACCAAAACAATTGTCTGAGCCACATTTATAGGAAATGAATGAATACCTCTTGGCCTATCGGAATCGAGACTTCAACATCGATCTAAATAATTTCAGATTCACAACATTCCGAATTGTCGCTTTTCAGAGTAGTTCTCCCTGTTAAATTTAATTCAATATAATGCTATAAATGACAATATTATTTACTGAAGTGATTTATTCATCTGCTCCAGGTTTTTACTCTATTATCCATTCCTGTTTATCGACAGTGTACAGACAAGCATACTCTATAAGAAGCAGCCTTTTTTTTTTTTTTTTTTATACATACAACAGTGCGCTGATACATCTGGATCTCAATTAGGATAATGAACAGGGGATAAACAGAGATTTCCTTTATTAAAAAAAATAAATAACACACATGACACTGATGCTTTACAGCTCAGAGAGCGCCATCTGTTTCCATTTGCGCAAAACAAAGTACCAATCTTCCATCCCTTCCATTAAGTAATATTAATTACTTTTAATATTCCAAAAGGTTTATTAACTCATAAAACTGTTCACGGCTTGTGCATTATACATTCTAGAAAAACCTGGGTGTTGTTTTAATGCTGGATCTTGACATTTCTTAATCATTCAATTATGTAAATCAGTAATTTCTCTTACACAAAGATTAAAAAGGAAAGAAAATAATGAATTAACTCTGAAGATACATTGTTTCGGTCTACATTTACCATATTGTGTTTAGCAATACTTTATTGAGCTACTGGTCTTCTGTGTGCATTAAATTTATGGCATTTGGCAGACACCCTTATTCAGAGTGACATGTTTTATCTCATTCATACACCTGAGCAGTTAGAGTAATAAGGGGAGTAATAGAGTAATAAGGGGACGCAGGGGGCAGGAGTGGCAGCTTGGTGTGGCTGAGATTTAAACTCACAACCTTTGTATCCAAAGTGCATTGCCTTAACCACTAAGCTACCACCTCCCCGATTTTTTTTAAGTTACCCTTCATTTTTTTTCTTTACATTTATTGCATTTTGCAGATGCCCTATCCAGAGCAACTAACAACTAAACAGTTGAGAGTTAAAGGCCTTGCTCAAGGGCCCAGCAGTAGCCGGTTGGTGGTTTTATGATTTGAACATCTTCTGATCCAAAGTCTAATTTCTTAACTACTAAGCTACCACCTCCCAAGCCTAGGGTACCTTAAAAACTTACAGGACCCAACACACATGTTGCAAATGTGATTTATATTCATATGTCCTTAAAGGCCTCATTTGTTAATGTAAGTGTGTACTCAGTGCTGGGTGAAAAAAAAACCCGCTTTAATCAAGGGTCAGTATTTTCTTTTGATAAAGCAAAAAACAAAACAAAGGCAGCAACAACAAAAAACCCTACACAGATGCAGTTCGTCTCTCAGAGTAGAACGATGGCCTTCATGGGATGAACTAAGTAAACAGTCTCACATCAGTGGCTAAAGAAGGAGTAAGTGTTTCGTCCTTGTTCCGGCTGCGAGCGCAAGTACAAGAACAAGAACACTCCAGAGAAAACGCATGTCTTTAAACATAAAAAATGAGACAATTAACTAGGGCGTAACTCCACTACCCTCCTAACCTCATCTCCCTTTGGCCTTGTAAATAAATTTCCTTCTGTGGTCCCACAGTATTGAGTAAAGCAAACGTAGTTTCGAACCCTTATGGGCCAATCAACACGTTACGAGTTAATGAGATTTAGATTACCACAGAGGATGTTCAGTACACACCAATGTGCTGCGGATTAGACTGGCACAATTGTCACGTTGATGTAGTTCATCCAAAAATGTTGTCAATTTGTGTACAAAGAACTGAGGAAAATCCTTAAATCCTAAAACATAAGGGATGAAACAGCACGGTCCAGAATATAAAACATGACTCCAATACATCATGATCTATGTATTAAAGAGCTGCAATATAGACCTACAAAATAACAATAAAAAAAGAAATAATAATGAAATAGAAATAATAATAAAGACTATTTTCATCTTCTAAATTATTACTAATTATGTAACACAAGATTATTTCGTGTCATTGGTGGCATCATAGATCTCTCAAGGTTGTGTCCTGACCTAATTTTTAATAATAACAAGCAGAATTTAAAGAATATTGATATTTAGATTTTGCACTCAATCATGAAAATGTAAAAATTCTTAGAGATGTATATATCTTTGCCCTATTTCAGGGTATAATATTATATATATATATATATACATTTTTTCTAAATAATTTCTAAATAATTCACATTTCTGGCCAATGTCTTGAAATGACATAATATTAAGCTAATAATGTTAAAAAAGAATAATTAAGCAAAAAAAAAAAAAAGGTTTGTGTTTAAATTTCTAACTAATGATTTGTTGTTTAATCACAATTTAAAGTTTTGTATTTTAACATTTTTCTCAGGATTTTATAATAAACAAGATATGAAATACTTTTGGAGTTTGTTACCAAATTGTAAAAATGTGTTTAAGATGTTTTAGTTTGTCATATTGCACCACTCTTGCTGTGAGGCCCTTGATACATTTCTAGCAGGATCTAACAAGGACCATCCTAAGGTGACCTAACCAGAACTCAACATCTACAAGATGAAAGGTAAAGTTTAGGTGCAACATCAGTCAGACATCAGGACTGTAATGACCAGCATTAGATGAAACTACTGTAGACTCTTGCAATGGAATTCCCAAATTCCTCCGTGACCGAGCCTGGCTGTCCTCTTCCTGAACAGGAAAGATGGCTACCTTCCCTTCTCTCTATCAATACAGAGAGCAATGCAATTTGATCAAGGTCATCTGGTAAGACATGTGAACAAAATTGGATGGTTAATCCTCTCCCCTGGCATTGCATGAGTATCAGTTTGGAAAGATGTAATGAATAGCTGCATGTGTACACGTGTAGCAGTGAATGCCTTGTGGACCTCGATTTGAGCAAAAGACAAATAAAAAGAAAGCCTCCTATAAGTAACTGATAAATAACTGTATGGTACATCCTCTGGTACTTTTACACCGTAACATGGATGCATGTTATTGTTTCTTTTTCAAAATGTTAAAAGCAATTCAACATGTTCATTAAATAATCATGTAAGACTATGCATAAACCGTTCATGCCCTTTTACCTTATTTCTACACAATCTACTTCTTTTTTATTTATTTTTTATTTTTTTTATTATTTGCAATTTAAAGGCAAAAATAGGTTCCTTTTATTCATAAATCGTAGTGTATGCAAACATCTAAAGTATAAATGTGCTATAAAACGTTTTTCCTACATGAAAAACCAATTTATTGTTTGAAGCTTGTTTGAAGCTTTTAAATATGTACAAAATAAATACATCAAAACATGTCATAGAGAATGGATGAGGCTGTGTTTTGCTCAAATCATACCTCACAGTCTAAGATGACCCAGTGTAATTAATCATTTTTAGAAATTCATTAGAATGAATTGAAAACAATATGTTCATAATTTTACATTTCTGCTTCTTAGGGTTTTTTTGTTGCATTTTAATAAAAAAACGATTTTTTTTTTTTATTGATATTTAAATATTGTAGTCATAAAAAAAGGTAAAATGTTTAAATTCTTAGAGATGTAGGAATCTTTGCTTCTTTTCATGGTTTTTTATATATATATATATATATATATATATATATATATACACACACACACACACGTATATATTTATGTATATACACTGAATTACCAGGCAAAATATGGCTCACAATGACCAAAGAAAAAGCTTACAATGGCCTCAAAAAACAGGTTATTGGTTATGAAATTAGCAAGAAACTAGCAAAAAGATATCATAGTATGTGATAGCATTTCATCTTGATTTTTTTTACATTCTTAAGATTTGAGTAATTTCCTTAACAAATGTTTCTGTTTTGGCATTTATTTCTGGTGATGATTTTTTGCTATTGAAAGAACATAAAACAAACTATCGAATACTTTTTTTAAACTGGGGTTTGTTAGCAAATTTCTAGCAGCCTTAACCAGAACTATCTCAACCATATTGTGGACTCATCATCTACACGATGAAAGGTCAAGTTTAGGTGTAACATAAGTCAGACAGCACGATTGGAATTCAAAGACAAATACAGGTTCCTTTTATTCAAAAATCATGTCATATGCAAACTTCCCATATAAAATACCAATTGTTGGAAAAACAAATGAAGCATGTGCAATTAAAATGTGCAATGTCTCAAAATAGGCTGTGTTTTTTCCCAAATCATACCTTACAGTCTAAATCGACCCGGTGTACTTAATATTGTTTAGAAATTCTTTAGAATACATTAAAAACATGCTTTTTTTGTGCATGTTTATCATTTCAATGTTCTACGTTTTTTTTGTTGCCTTTTGCTTACTCTTGTCTGCCATCTCGACTTTAAGTTCCCTTTTAAAGTGTCTTGCATTTTGTTTTATGTATATTGTTGCATTGAAGCGCTACCTCATTTCCTCGTGCAATGAGCATAATAATAAACGTGACTATGCCTTGTCCAAAACCATTTCTTTCTAAACTGTCGCTGATTGAGGGATCACAATATGCTGTCGAACGTCTATATTAACGAGCGATGCACAAAACTTGTTAAACAAGCTAATGTGGAATATGTAATGACAGGTTGTTGATATATGCGTATTCATTAGAACAGCAGACGCATGAATAGTGGCAAATTAGATAAAGTATCTGGATATTAAAAATCGGCCTGATTGCAATAAACGCTAAGTATGCGAGTAGAAAAGCAAAGCAAACGGAAGCATCTCAGACAAGTTCGTGTAAAGCTCTGGCAAACAGATTCAAGTAATTGAGTGTGTGATATTTAGAAAGACGTGTGCAGTTTAATTTTAAAATCTCAATCCATGGAATTAGACTATAATCCTCAGAACCGTAAATACTGTGCTGGGGAAATGAGAAATCCATTAGTTGGCCTACCAGAAAAGCAAAAGCTCAAGTGCGCTGCCCAGTCACGTGTTTTGTTTGCCCAGAAAGCTTATTAACTACACTAAAAAGTGAGAGCTAATGTACTGTAGTAATGTATGCCAAGCTAGTTAGGTATGTAAGTGCAGTAATACAGATAGGGAAAAATTAACAAGTATATGTTTGAGCAGCACACTGTGCTGAAACCATTTGGCAAAAAGTCAGCAATCCGTTGGTAAAAGTTTCAGCTGTGAGATGGAGTGCTCTGTTCTCACATTACATGTAAATATTATCAAGCTGGCTTAACTCCATTTTGTCAGTGACTCCATATACCTGTGCATTCCTGATACTGAAAGTATTGTCCAAGCCCACTGGTCTGCATACCAAATCCCATTCTACCAAACAAAGCTCCTTTGGGTTGATGTGTGTAGTGCAGCAGATTCGGATGATTTAGATTTATTATTTATTGCTGCGAAAAAGTACAATGAACAAACAAACAAATACATATTGATGCTAGGCTTTTCTATCTCATTACTACAATCACACATGCTCTATAGTGCTTGGCCTTTATCTTTTTTTTTCTCTCTGTCTCGCTCTTGCCCTTTAATAACTGCATATCTGTATGCAGTTGCATATATATAATGGCTCAAACGCCTGTTTCTAGCTCTAAAATGGCATTCTGGAATTTGTAAGAGAGCTTTGGGTTTTGATCTGTAAGAAATGAGTTTCACACACTGAGCGCTTTAAGGACAAAAACTTAATTTGTGCCCTGCAATAAAACATCTGAACAACATTGTAACTGGAGTTACTGTGGTGTAAGTGGAATAATTGAATTTGGTCTGTTGAATTATTAGAAAATTCCTCCTTGCGATTTTTATCGTACCTATAGTTTACAATCACGATCAAATGTAATCATTGGTATCCGGCTATGATATAAGAGGAATAAAACATCCTGAGACATGCTGTTACTGTGAAATAATCAACACTCAGGAGGTGAACGTATTAGCGGTTTGTGTTGCGTTAAGCATATCTCTTTATTGACAACTAATTCAACATGGACCTGAGTGGAAGGAGTCTCCTGTGTAAGCACATGGTAAGAGATTCAACTAATGCTAGCATAACAAAGGCCGACTAGCAGAGGAGAATAACACACTCTTAGGAAAGCATTAACTGTCCTCTTCCACATACGCAAGATGACAAATGCACATGATTGGCTAGTGTCACTGTGATTGACAACGGCAGACAGAAAAAGAGAGAAGGACCAATTTTGCTGTCGAGACTCCTAGCAACAGAAGGCTGTGGCATCATCCAGATTCTTCTTATTATTTTATATTATCTTCAACACAGAGAAAAAGAAAGGGTGATGGGAGAAACAACTGGGTTTTCAGAAACACTGGTTAATACTTTATTCTGATTGCTTGACATGTGTTATAAGGTGTGCGATTCTTTGTTAGTTAATGCAAAGCTAAAGTAATTCCAGGTAGATCTTCAAACCACATTACAGTTCCACATCAGTTCCAGATCACTTTAATGAAATACACACGATAACCAACAACTTTGTCTGTAAAATTCTTGCATTTCATTCTAGATTACTTCAATATATTCAATGCCTGCTGTTCTAGAAAATGACCACCTTCTCAACAGTCAGATTCAGGATTTAATAGCACTGTGTTGTGCATTATAGCATCTTATGTCCTGGTACAAATAAAGAAACATTGTAGAGACTTACAACATGCTGAATGTCTCATTATGGCAATCACACATGCTCTTTCACAAACTCATTCCTTCTGATCATATCCTTCCCCCCCTCTCATTCTCTCCCTCTTGCCTTCCAGAAACTGCATATCAATGGCCCAAGCCTGCATTTCTGGCTCTAAAATGTTATTTCGGAATTATCAATGAAGCCTCAAATTGGGGACCTGTGAGACATTATTCCTACACATAAGAGCACTTCAAGAGCAAAATCCTGACAAATGTCCAGGAATAGAACATCTCAACAGCACCTTAAAGTGCAGTAACTGTGGTATAAGCAGAATAATCGACTTTGTTTGAGTTATTAAAAACTAAAGAACACCTCGTATAGGCATTGATTTTCCTAATAAATAACAGAATCAATGAATCCATGGCAAACAAGCCAACGGTCCTCTTTTCTCTATATATAAAAGCGTAATTATCGGCATGCTGCAACGACATTAGAGGAATGAAACACACCAGGATATGCAGTTACTAGTGAATAATCAACACTCGAGTGGCAATATCTATTTGCTATTCGTGTCGGGGCACATCATATCACTATGTTATTGAATATTTTCCTACATCAGAGTTTTTATTCCTTGTATAACGAGCCGGTTGCTCGAGCGCTAGTGATGAGCAGCGCATACCGAACTCTGTGCTTTAATTAAGGTGTAAAGGCTCAGCTTCTATTCCTCAGTGACTCTTTACAGGCTGACCTTTTCAGTGGCTGAAACACGGCAAGAGGCGGCTTGAAAGCATATTAGACAACTATATTCGAACATATTTATTTTCTATAAACATCTTCCACACACAGTTATTAAGGCAATCCATTGTTTTGAGTATATCTGTGAGGACTGGTGCTTCAGCCTTTGTTAGTGCAGAAATGCACACTGAGACTTTATACTTAATTATAAGTTTATGTATATATATAAATATAAATTCAGTGTGTTTGCTGTGAGAAACTTGCTGACAGGTGCTAATAGCAAACCTCCCCATGCGCCCATTGACAGCGCTTGTCAGCTTAGCCAGTTCTTCTTAAAGACACAATGAATATCACCAGTAATTCTCCACAGAAAGCGTCGTCCTGCTAATTCCTTCCACACTAGCTCGCTATAAGCCTGTGTACACACTTCTAAACGTCAACAGCTCTATAATAAGTGTAGACTTGCATGCTGGGAATAAAGCAGATGTAACGTACGCTAATTTATTCATCACGGCAAAGGGCTAGATTCTCAAGGGTACATCTGTTAAAAGATGAACTGTCGCATTTGTAATCTGTTCAAAAAAGAAGGGAAAAAAAAAACAGAACAAAAACATGATTTAAAGGATGCAGAGATTAATATATATAAACAGTATATAATGAGGTTGATGGAAAGCCAAACTGGCTTTAGAGAACCACACATTGTGGTACGGTGGTCTCTCGGGGAGCGTATGCAATTCCTGCCCAGGATATATCCGGGGACAAATCTATACAGTTCCATATATGTCTATGTGCTCTCAAGAGGAATGCTAACATTCACAAATGTCAGATGTCTTCTAGGTGTGTAATATTGCAGCGGCAATTTTCAAGGGTGATTCCACGATTGGAGGGTTATTTCTGTTGTACTGATATTACATTTACAAATGTGGATGTGAACTAAAGAAAAGGGTGTTTTAGACATTCTATCCTGCATATGTACATGATTCAGAGCAAATACCATATCTTGTAACAGGCACTACAATCCTTTAGAACTACTCTGTCCCCCTGATATATAATCATTAAACAGTTCATGAGGAAAAAAAATCATTCTTGTATGTGAATCCATTTACCAACTCGTACTTGAAGCATCCTTTACCATGTTATGAACATTTATATGCGTTTGATTACCACAATTTCCACACCATTTCAACCTGAGCACACTTACTCCTATGAGAAATTCAGAGCTATTCAAAGTTCAAGTTGCTTTAGCTACATTTTCTGGGTATCATCAAGAAAAATTACATGGCCATTATAACATTCAACACTGTTCATGTCTTTTATTCCATTACAAAATGAAACCTCAAAATGCAACCACTGTCAGAAACCAAAAAAATGGAGATGTCTATTAAGGCTTACCTTATTATTAAGTGGTGTTCCTGAATGGTTTAAAGGCACATTCCCTTCATTCTAGAAACATAATCAATTATAATAAAGTATAATTGTAAGACTTTGAAGGGCTAAATGGTGCACCAGTAATGAAATCACCCTTAACCTTTCGAGCAGCATTGAATAATAGATATGAATAAAGATTATAAGAAGATTGGTTTGTGCGAACTCATTATACAGCGTTCAAATCCTTGTTGCATATCTGAGCAACATGAATAAATATGAAACACAAAAAGCAAGCGTTTCTGCTGCAGGCTGTTACACGACTTGGCACTGATCCTCAACCCACATCTGTAAAACTTTTTTTGCAGGAAAGTCACATGTGAGTAATAACATAATATTACAGTGGATTCAGACACCTACCGCATTATTGTGTTTTTACATTGTTCATTCAAAGTGTGATATATATATATATATATATATATATATATATATATATATATATATATATATATATATATATATATACAATACAATAATGTATTTTCATTATTATACATGTTTTTTCATTCCAATATTTACCCAGAATTTAATCATTCATTATCAAGATTGAAATGTGATTTAATCATAAGAAACCTTTTATTTCACCCTACATCTGATTATGTATTGTTTAAATAATGATGTCGCATGTGTGATGTCGAGGAATATAAAAATGCATGGTCCATGTTTGCTGTTAAATTCTTCAAACTGTTTGCTGTTAAATTCTTCAAATGTTTCTGAGAGAAACATTGCTCTCACAGTCAGATGTGAAAAATGTATGATTGCAATTTTACATAAGTGTATTTTTTTTTTACACACACACACACACACACACACACACACACACACACACACATGCACACACATCCGCTCGCTTACTCACTAACTCATCCAGCGTTCCAGCCCACCAGCAGGGGGAGATCCGGCTTAACACCGATTTTATGCGGCTGAAAAAAGAAATAACTATTCACAAATTTGCCGAGCTGTAGAGGACAGCACGTCTGTCTAACCCCGGTGTTGGCATCTCCATCTGTGCTGGGCTGCATGGGCACCGAGCCCTGCCAAACACACGTGTCACTCACACTCATTTTCAGCTGCCTTTTGTGCTGCTGTTACTCCATCTAATCCACCATTCTCGAACTCGCATCAACTTGTGTCAATGCCTCAGCTGTCACGAGCCACACCTAATCATCTGCCGTTACAATTCCCAGACCACAACGATGAACCCCTGAGGCCAAGATGACCGCTTGCAATCGAAATCCGATGCTTTTGTTCGCCTTTTTTTTAACTATTTATGTGCAACAATGCCATTCATATGCTTTTCATAATCTGTACAAAGGAATTCTAACTGCTTCATGTGACTCACCTGTAAATCTTGTACCTGGTGGTGAAGCCTTGTTGGTAGCGCTCCACAAACTCCGTAAATTCCTGCGACTGTTGAAAAGGCCCTTTGTCTGAAAGGAGCCAGCCGAATGGGCCAGCAGCATCCCGCGAGCCTGTGGCCGAGGCTACAACCCAGCAGTGGAGGCTTAGTAAAATACACTCCCATGGACACATGAGACACGCCAGTCTAAAAGCAACACACCGGCAGCTCATGCTTCACCCCACGACTCCACATTCTCTCAGGACTTTCCTCACCTCCTGAAAGTGCTAAGAGAGGAAAAAGCAGAGTTAGATGGCACCTCGGGTCACAAAATTACGACCTACTAAGACATAACACAACTTTTCTATTTTGTACAACATAAGAACAAGAAATGCTCTGGTGTCACGGCATTGGTATCAAACTGATATCGATGAGAAATGCTGGGTCGGTATACTGCAAGATTCTGACTTGTTCCTACTCTGAGAGACATGCAATACATTATATCTTACACACATCCGCCCGAGAGACATTCAGAAACGCTTAATGTGAACAAAGCTTCACATGGCTTAGTGTACCAAAACACTCACACACACACACACACACACACACACACTACAGAATGCCATTGTTCCACTAGACAATTCCATACCCAATTCAGTGACCTTCAGGTTGGATATAGAAAACTATCAGCTGTAAGGGAACAGCATAACCTGCTTTAATGTGTTCATGTTTAATGAACATTTTATTGATTATAACATCTGCTTTCCAAACAATCACTTAACCAAATAGAAATATGAAGACGTGGTGTTGCTCGGCTGTTTTTTTCCAGGTTATGCATTTTGGACTGTCCCATCGCAAATCCCCCCCAAAATCTCAAACCCCTAAGTGCTTTTTTGCAATTATGATTTTAATATAAGTTCAGTATGGTTTATCATGTAAACCTCTGGTACAGATATTACAAAATAAAGTTCATAAATAAGTCAATCACCTCAGTGTTTTTTTTTCCTCTCCTTCAAGAAAAAAAATCACATGAACAACCACATAATGTGTTTTTGTAGCCAATTTGTGTTTCATGTGCAGTACATGGTTTTTTTTTTTCCTTTCCATTTTCACGTGACGATAAAAAGTTTGATTCGGTTCACGTGTGATTTCACTTGCACAGAAGTTTCATGTTATTTTTAACCCAAATTGAAACATATTTTGACATCTCTACATTTGGGAACTGTAGTAGATTAAATGTGATTCTTTTTTTTTTATTTATTTATTTTAATTTATGATTTATTTATGTAAGAAGTATCATTTGATTTCACACACAATTCATTTCTTTTTAAATTTCAGTTCAATTTAATCCATTTCTTTTATCCTGCATTTTTAAGTGAATTTTTACACACTACTTATTTGCTTTCACTTGTTTTTTAAGTATTTATTTTCTTTCTTTTTTTTTTTTTTTTTTTTACACCATTGTGTACTTCTGCATGTTATTTCAAAAACCTTTTTTTTTTTTTATATCATGATCTGACTCATGCCATTTTCAGGTGATTTCCTCCAACGATTCACTTCATTTCCACATGTCATTTTTTTATGATTTCTACACACAAATCATTTTTTCAGCTGTCATCACTTTAGGTATGATGAACTCAATAGCACGATGGTGTGCCCACTCTCAGAGCATAACCTGGTCAAATGCACTTGCAAGGGAATTTCACATTTCACATTATACATTATCTTTTATAATCCTCACCTGTTCAACATAACATTAAAATCCTAAGCGATTGCATGTGATTTCCCTTTAAAAGCTACTTAATGCAAACAATTACAAGTCCCTTTCCATTTGCACAGAGGCAGATATGTGGAGAAAATGTGTTTATTTTTTTCTTTACCTTCTTTAGTTGCTGGGGATGTTCAGTCACTTCCCAGGCAAGTCCCAGTTTTCCAAATGGCAGTGCTGATGATACTAATAATAATAATAATAATAATAATAATAATAATAATAATAATAATAATCTATAAATCTACACTTAGTTGACATGCATTTGTCGGATGACCTTCCGCTCACTTCATCTCAGTGTTCTGGAGAAGTGCAAACGGCGTCGGCGGATAAAATCACGGCTCGTGACATCAGTCAGCACTCAGCACTCCGCGCGTGCAATACCGGGACAAACGCGCGCGCTGCGCAGCCCAGCAAATATTATTCACAATGCACATGAGAAACAAACCAAACCAAAAAAAAAAACAAATCTGTCCTTGTGTCAGCTGAAGGTGGAAGACCTTCCCGTCTTCTACGTCTCTCCAAGCACTTGGTCTTTTGCGGCTAAGATTAAACTTTGAAACCCATCCAGGAGAGCAGGAGTTCAGGCTTTTGCATGATAATGGGATGCCTTGCCCGTGTATACTCCATAGATCTGTACCTCGTGCCTCTGTGTGTGTGCGAGTGTGTGTGTGTGTGTGTGTGTGTGTTAGTGAACGCCTGATGATGATGATGCTCCTGTGCACCGTCGGAACGTGCATTTTATTTCGGAGGCATGCCTTCTCCACTCGCGATTGGCTGCACGGAGTGGAAGTGGGCGGGGCTTTGAGGAGGATCTCAGCTTGCTGGCCATGAAGCATAACGCAGGCTGTTTCTGAATCTTCATTATTCTTTTTTTTTTTTTTTGTTCCTACAGTAGTAGATGTACTCCTGGCCATCATAAAAAATCTAATTTGTTGAACATCTTGTTTCAAATTTTGTGCTCATTGCTCGTATAATGTCCTCCACTCTTCTGTGAATGGCGTTCCAACAGATGTTGTTTTTCGAAATTCTTGTATGTTTGGCCACAAGTGTATTATTGAGGTTAGCTGAAAAGGTGTGGGAAGCAGTTCTCTTTCTTGTTCTCGTTATGCTCCTGAGGTACCACTGACCAGTGATCTTGACCCTATCTTCGTTTCAGATTCTCCCGATCCATCATGACGCCCTACTCTACTGTATCTTTGCATGGAGTTCTCTTGAACTGGAGACCACTCTGTGATGCTGAGCATGGTTCCACGTGGACAGTCTAAAGATCCTTGATGTTTCTAAACAACAAGAACTATTACGATGGCTTGGGACTGCAATTTGCATGAACAGTTTTGCATTTAAGCACCACAACTATGATGGAACTTTGATGAATCTGGTCACCCAGATAAAGACAGGTTTCCTTTTGAGCCTGGTTCCTCTTAATGTTTCTTCTTTATACTATTTCAGGGAGTTTTTCCTTGCCACTGTGACCAATGACTCACTCATTAGGGACAAACTTATAAGGGTTAAGCTTATAGACAATAAAATGGTAGACACATTAAAATACATGTTTTATTACATGTTTATCTGTGTCAAGCTGATTTGGGACAATGTCCAATGTTAAAAGAGCTATACAAATAAAACTGAATTGACTTAAATTAAATGAAATTGAACTGAGTAAGAACTTTTAATTCATCCCAAAGGTGTTCAGTAGGGTTTAGATCATGGTTCAAGTTCTTACTCTCCAACCTTAGAGAATCATGTCTTCATAGAGCTCACTTTCTGTATAGCAAGATTGTCATGGTACCCATATTTCCAATGAAAGTTGTTGGAAATGAAAAACAATTCCTAAACAAATTTGACAAAATTTGTTTGTCAAATTGAACATTTTACAAAGCAGGTTTACTTTACAGGGGTGAATTTATGAATCGAACATTAAAGTTATCTTTAATAAGCAAGACAGATGTTGCTGTGGCAAAAAAAAAAAGATAAAAAATAAAAAACACAAAACATTGCCATGATATAAGGAAGAAACCTTAACAGGAACTGGACCTAAAAAGGAACCAATTTTCACCTGGAAGACATCAGATATTTTTTCATGATGGTTCATCATGATGTTACACTAGATATTGGAGTGTGCTTCCGGAGATCTGTGCTCATTCAGCATTAAGGGCTTAATAAAGTCACGTTCTGATGTAGGGTAAGAAGGCCCGGGGTGCAGTCAGTGTTCCAATACATCCCAAAGGTGTTCATTATGGTTGAGGTTAGACATTTATATAAGGTGGTAAGATCTTCCACTCGTGTAAAGCATATCTTCAAGGAGCTCACATTGTGCACAGGGGCATTGTCATGCTGGAACAGGTTTAAGTCTCCTAGTTCAAGTGAAAATATAATAATCCTGCATTCTGTACAATTATGTAGTTCCATTATTGTGGTTACAGTTTAAAAAAGAAAAACATATGCCTGGAAAAGTCAGATGTTCCTGTATGTTTGTCCATATTGAGTAACAAGGTCAATTTTGATTGAGGTTTCATTATCCAACCTTTTCGTTAACACTTTAGCAAGTAGGTAATGTCAGCTTTCATGCCATTATTAATGTTAATTAACACATAAATCAATTTCAATAATAAATTATACCAATTAAATTAGCAATAAGGTGACGTGCTAATTAGACACTGGTTCACATTAGACATCTTTTTGCTAGACATGCACAGATAAGATATTAATCAATACATGTTTTGTAAATGTTTTTGTTGTTGTTGCTAACATTCATTCATGAAAACAGATGTTAATTGCTTCAATGACAGATTGGATTATTGCAACCAGTTTGATACGCAACCATGTATACTGATTGGATTAAATGACAGATTTGTGATTTATATTAAAATTCACATATTTACACCGGCTTGTGAGATGATGTTCTTACGATTTTTTTAAATTCATCATGCCTCTGTCTTTTTTATTATAATGTACTGTATTCTATAAGCAACTCCTTATTACATACACCAATATCTTCGGAAAGTGAGCGTAATAGCGTCAATGCGACTTTGATTTGTACTAGCTGTCAGGGTTATGTTTCATATGCACCAGGAGCTTTCATTTAGAATTCACACTGCATCTACTTTAAACGTGTCCTGATATGTCAGAATGACTGACATGAGTAAAATTTTCTTTTCTTTTTGTGTTGCTTTCTTTTTTTTTTTTTTTTTTTTTTTTGCATTTCTAAGAAGTTAGAAAGAGTTACACAGCAAAACAAGATTGCGTTTAATGTTAAACAAACATAACGCGATAAAAAAGAACAGGCGCGTTCACGTAAATGTGCTGACAACTCAATTCACAGCAGTTCTCTTTCAAGTATATTGATGGCAGCCAAAACCCCAGCACATCAAATAAAGGATATGTTGCAGCATAGACAGTGCAGACATTTTTTATTTTTTTGGGAAGGGAAGTAAATAAGAGCAGAAGCATTACTAATTTACTTTGCTAGAGAAAGTGTTGAAGTGACATGGTTTTCTACAAATCTATTTCAGTCAGTGGTGTAGGTGAAGTTATATCACAGCGTGTGATGCAGAGGAAAATTAACATGTTATTAATAGTTTTATAAGAGTCCAAATCTGATTTGGTGTAAAAGTCAGTCCGATTGCACTGCGTGCACGAGAATCCGCCTGATAAGGGAAGTTTAAAAGATTCGAAGTGATGCCAAGTGTGCAACCATTCATCCCCATGCAGACAGCATGTCATTAGGAGAGGTAAATATTCCCATAAAATGCAGTCGGATCAACGCTGCCATGCAAACTGTGTCACTATGAAGAGCGATCTGTAGGAGGAAGGCAACAATAATATTTTAACAATCCAGAACCTTGACGGCTTTGTCAGCATATTCCGATGTGCTCTTTCTCCACTCCTTTCATCTCTGTGCAGACAGACCTTATCGACTTGCTTGGCTCCCCCCCCCCACTCTTCTCTGACTAACAATGTGTTCTTCCAAAAATAGACCCCTTTGAGAAAACGTAGAAATGCACTCTTTGGAGACTTTGTGTTTATTTGAAATGATGAGCAGTGTGTATCTAATTGTGTTTCATCCGCGTTTTCAATTTGAAGTGCGAATCAGATGTCAGGGCTTTGACTTTGTAAGTCAACCGTATAAAAGGGAAGTGCGATTTTCTAATCACTGGAACATTATTATTTTTTTTTTAGACATTAAAGCCAAGTTTCTTGGATATTTAATTAAAATTGGCAGCGATGAGCATCAGTATTTCTGCTGGCTATATGAATCATTGCAGTATGCT
Source organism: Silurus glanis (assembly GCA_014706435.1). NCBI lineage: Eukaryota > Metazoa > Chordata > Actinopteri > Siluriformes > Siluridae > Silurus > Silurus glanis. The sequence goes on from JAAIIK010000024.1 coordinate 7,275,751, forward strand.
TCAGCCAAGTCTTGCTGTTTTCTTGTGATTTCCTAGCCATATGTGCTTGTTTTCCTCCACTGAAAGAAGCACCACATTATAGCTGCATAAGGAATTGAAATGATTATGTAAAAAAAAAAATCATCAATCTTTCTTCATAGCACTGCACCTAGTGTTAGCATAACACAGTTATCCAGGTGCACTGTACATAATCACAGCTGTGCCCAGAAACAGTATATGAACAGTTCAATTAACAA
>JAAIIK010000024.1:7298155-7309442 GCA_014706435.1 Silurus glanis
CACACACTGTTTTTAAACATACATACACAGTTTCTTTCCGTTTTTTTCTTCTTGAACTTTCTACACAGAACTCTCTAATGGTGTAGTATACAAACTATTCAATAGTATACTTGACTCAAAGCACTGATAGTTGAACCCTGCTCATAACACTGAGCATGTGAACGCATTTTTGTGCTTGTTTATTCAGAATCCGCTTACAATTGAAATAATGTCATCCATCACAAGATGAAGTGTGTCTGGGTGGCCACAGTGTGTTGTAGATGAAAAAAATGTATATGAGAACCTTTACAAAGGAGCATTATAAATGTTAGAAAAAGACCAAATTTTTGCACCAAACAAGGTAGAAAAAAATGGTTCATGTCACCGAGGACTGTATGTACACATTTACAGTGCATTTAGGAAGTATTTAGACCCCCTTCACTTTTAACATTTTGTTGTCTGATACTAGAAATGTTCATGTTTTTTTTTTCCCTCATTAATCTACACTCAGTACCCTATATTGACAAAGTGAAAACAGAATTCTAGAAAGGTCAATATTTTTTAATTAAAAAAACCTGAAATATTACATGTACATAAGTATTCAAATGCCTTTCAACACTTGAAAATGAGTTTAGGTGCCTCCCATTTCTCTTGATTGTTGCGGAGATGTTTCTACACATTAATTGTAGTCCACCTGTGGAAAGGTTTTTTGATTGGACATGAAATGGAAAGGTCTACAATTCTCTATAGAAGGCTAATAAATTCAAAGGAACTGCCTGCAGAGCTCACAGGATTGTTGCAAAGCACAGATCTGGGGAGCGCTTCAAAAAATTGCTGCTGCACTGAAGATTACCAAAAGCACAGTTGCCTCCATAATTGTCAAAAGGAAGAAGTGTGGAAGACCCAGGACTCCTTCAAGATAGGTGACCAAGAACCCAATGGTCACTCTGAGCTCTGAAAATCCTGTGTAGAGATGGGACAAAGTTTCAGAAGGACAACCATCACTGCAGTCCTCCACAGATCTGGGCTTTAGTAGCTAGATGGAAGAAGGATCTTCTTAGTGCAGTTTTCTTAGTTTGGCTTAATTTCTAAATATTACGTCTGAAGGGAAATCAGGCACTGCTAATCACCTGCCCAAAACCATCCCAAAAGTGAAGCATGATGGTGGCAGCATCATGTTCTGGATGTTCCACACCACTCAGGACCTCTGTTTGGGTTAATCTCTAAATCCTCAGCTAAGACAACATAGCAATGTCTTAGGCACAACTCTTCTTATTAATTTATTTTTATTTTTATTTTTTTTTAAATGTTTACATGAAAACAGCACTGTGGATCGAATAGTTTTCCGAATAGAAACTTTATAGACCAACTTTATTTTTGTCTTAACAACAAAAAAAGTAATAAAAAAAAAAAAAACATTTAAAACACTTGTCACACCATCAACCTGAACAGACCCACAGTGGTTAAGCTTTTTTTTCCCTAGCACTCTGGCAGCTAACCACATTTATTATTCTGCTTTTTTGAGGCAAAGTTGCAACTTGTAATTCCCTGCCTATGGCATCTGAAAGCCACAGAAAGCATCCTATCAATATAAAATTTCAATTTGACAACTTGTAGTAATTTTTCTCAACTACCGGTTTCTTCCACATTTACAGAGTGACAGCAAATCAACATGGCTGCTCTCATTGGCAATAGTGTAAAGTACTCCTTTTCTATTTTTAAATGACTTTATATGGTATTAGCTTTAGATCAATTGAAATACAGCCACTTGGTTGAATCACTACAACACTGACCACACTAATCTATGTTTTAAGAAGGTAATCATCAAAAATCTTCGTACTAATATTAGTCTGTACACTGGTTTGCTATTCATTCGTGTCTGCTGTTGCTGTGCTTCAAATTCATTCCAAAATGTTGCATGAATGTTCAAAGTTTCCTTTCAGGAACTCGAGCTGCGCAACGCATTGGGAACACTTCCGTGTTGACGCTAGCTTCTGTTTGTTCAGGGAAGCGCTTTGTGAGTGAATCTGTGCAGGCATGAGCTTAAAAAGCAAGCAGAATCTGATCCGGACCCTTAGGGCCACCAAAGAAACGGCTATGGCTGTGGGGCAGTCCATGTCAACCTTAGTAGCCACAGTAAGGCATCTGTGGCTTACCCTGTCGGATATTTCAGACATTGATAGGGCTTTTTTGCTGAACGCTCGATGTCTTCTCCTGGCTTGTTTGGCGACCCCGATGGTGTGGTCGTCGACAAGGAGGCCAAGAAGCAGTCTGCGGCATTTCAGTGGTATCTCCCTTGTTGCTTCCAAGGGGCCGCTTCCTCCACCTCCGCCCGGTCTCGTAGCAGATGGAGGAGACCCACCGCCTCTCAGCAGGCTCCAAAGGCTGCAGGGCACTGCTCCAGCCGCTCTGGACGGGCCAAAAACCAGCTTTAAGAGGCTTGTTCCCTTAAGAGACTTCCTGGCAGCCTGGAGAAGCCTGCCAGACTCTGTCTCAGTGGGTCCTGCGCATGGTAGAGAAGGGCTACTTGATTTAGTTTGGGTCCTCTCCTTCCTGCTTTAACAAGGTGTGTCTCACTCTGGTGGGGCCCAAGCAAGCTCTAGTCCTGGAACAGGAAGTATGCACTCTCTTAAGAAAGGAGGCCATCGAGGCGGTCACTCCTTTACTTAGAGAGTCTGGCTTCTACAGCCACTACTTTCTGGTTCCAAAGAAGGATGGGGTTTGCATCTGATTCTAGATCTACACTCCGTGAACCACTCGCTTATGAGGCTCAGGTTCAGGATGCTCACTCTCAAGCAGGTCGTGTCTCAGATCAGGTACGAGGACTGGTTTGTCACGATAGATCTAAAGGACACATACTACTTTGCTAAAAAGATACATTTATAATCTGCACTTAAACTGTGAGAGTGTGTCAGAGCCACGAACACTGTCAGGAAGACTATTCCAAAGTTTAGGGGCTAAATGTGAGAATGCTCTACCACCTTTAGTGTGTCCTCTGAGGGCATCATGAGCATTTTGTAGCTTTCTGGTCGTTACGTCACCCCGCCGGTGACGTTGCATCTTGCCGTTGGCCGGATTACACACGTAATTCAGAGTGTGAGCAAGCCGGAAGCGTTCCCAAATTGTTGTGACGCAGCGTCTCATTCCCTCGGAGAACTAAGGTTACATACGTAACCTAGAGAGAACAGCACCCACAGTCACTAAGGCTTGAAACTGTAAAAGTGCAGTTAAAGAAGCTTTGTATGAGCTTTACATGCTTAGCAGAGCAAAAACAAATAATAAATTATTTTGAGGCCCCCCCCCCCCCATCTTTTCACATTGAACAGGCCAAGATCTGAAATAATGGGAATACAACTTTCAGAGCACCAAGACAGGAGCTGGCAGAGCAGGACTGTGTACTCAAGCAGAGCCAACTCCAGTTTTCATTATCACTTACAAGGAAGCATGCACATAGTGCACATGGTTTCCTGTAAATTCAGGAACTGACATCACACATTTATGCTATATAAACAGATTTATGTTGGTTTATTATGCACTATGTTTCTTTTCATCATGTTGTCTACCGGTTGGACATGATTGAAAGCCACAGGAGTTTATATTAGACCAACAAACAGACATACTTGTTCAATTTATATGGTAACACTGAACTGAGCGGTTTGCTTTTGTGAAAAGGCTAGCTAGGTGTTGCTATCAAAAGAAACAAATTTCTCACTTTGTATGTATAAGACAATAAGGTTGAAAGCTAGGTCATTTTTGAAGGATTGCACTGCAGTATCACCTTATCAGCAAAGATATTCACATGATAAATAAACATTTTCCTTCACATTTCACCCTTAACCACTCAATTTGTTTGCCAACAGTTCATGACATTGTCACATACCATGTTAGCATGCATGCTTATATTATTATTATTATTATTATTATTATTATTATTAATAATCATTTCATTTTCATGTTTGTGTCTGCTTTCATATAAAGTACACATTGTTCAGATGTTCTTTTATTAAGTAAAAACTTCTGTAAAAAAAAAAAAAAAAAAGTAAACAGCTGCAATAACAAAAACTTCTAAGTGTCAAAACTTTTTTCAGATCATATTAAAGGTTCAGCTGCCTTGACTTTCTACCACTAGACAATTCTCTGACTGAAAACCTGCACATTTCCTACACTCCTTTCTCCCATTTCCCTCAAACCCCTTGAGAAATATATGGTCAGGCCTAGCCACTAATAAATGAAGATTAAAACCCTGGCAATCACAAATGTCTACTAGTTTGGTCGAATAAAGATTGACTGGAGGCATGAGGCAGTTCATGTTGTCCTAGTTTGACACAGTTGGAACCCATGTATGCTAGCAAATAGTTTATCTTGTGTTCTGTTTCCAGAAAAGTTATTTTTTTTTTATCTTGACTTGCTAGCCCAACCAAGCTATATTGCTGGTTAGGCCCATATTTTTTATTTACACAAAACCTGCAGTGCTATGCAAAGTTGATAAGGTCGGTGTTTTAGCAAGAATCAGAAAAAAAATGCAAACTGTAATGGGGTTATTTATGAGGCACATGCTAATTTGAAACAGGTGATTGTAATTAAAAGGCCAGGAAGCTACAAGAAGGTAGTGAACCATGTCATGGGTCATGTGACTGAATTTTTAAATCATTGTTTGTTTGGCTAAGGATTCTGTGAAATCGTGTTAATGGTGCAGCACAGAATAATATAAATGCCTCTTAGATCTCTCTGGCACAAAACCTGCAAAATGACAGAAAATAAAGATCGTAGAAACATTTCTGCTTTAGACAATCATTTACATCACCAGGTGCCTGCTTTTGAAGCATGCTGGAGCTCGTGCTAGCCAACAAGATAACACAAAATATCAAATTCAATCATCCTTTGGGGAATCCAAGACCATACATTTAAAGCTGTATCACCAATAAACTTTGGCATGTCTATCCAAGGATCTGGTAAACATTGGCAAAGGTATTTTCCTTCCACACTTATGAAACTAGATTTTCCATACCCCTGACCCCTCACATTTCATTTCTGTGCTCTGTTTTCTTAAAAAAGAAAGGAACCTCTGGAAATGTGTGGTCTGAAAGGTATTGAGAGCAAATCGGGTCTGGAACTTAGTATAGTTAACAACCTAAACATCTTTTGAAGGGAAAGGGTAGATTTTTGGACTTCTGGTTGGAAGGTCATGAGTTCAAATCCCACCACCACCATGCTGCCACTGCAGGGCACTTGAGCAAGGCCCTTAAACCTCAACTGCCCAGTTGAGTGAATAAGATAAGTGTAAGTCACTCTGGATAAGGGCATCTGCCAAATGCTGTAAATGTTAATGAATATAGAAAGTATATAGGAAGTTGTTTCTAATGAGCAAAGAAAAGGTATAAATTGGAATTAGACTGAAATTGCACATCAGGGCATTCTGTTTGACAACAGAACAATCAGTATCACCAGAGACCAGACAGGATCTTAGAAGCTCGCTTCTATCTCTGATCCGGACATTGAAATTCCACCCACCACAATCTTTGATCATCAGTCTTTCTTACTCAGTCTCTACCACTGCAGACACATAGAGCCAATTGTAAAAAAAGGTGTGAATTGTTTGTATGCTATATGTTATTTGATTGGATTTTTCTTGTTTAGCAAGTCAAGACCTTATAGTATAGGCTACTGTATATACAGTTAACTCATCTTATTCTTATTCTTTTAACTTGTACAACACAAATTACTGACTAATCAGTGTGCAAAATTTCTGCATTTGTACTAGCTATAAACACTCTAGATACATAAATGAACATTTTCTTCAGAGATATGCCTTTCATATTGTCATGCTGCGACTGTCATATCTTTATGATAGATCAAAATCAGAAATAGCTTTATTACAAAGTATGTTTACACACAAGGAATTTGATTTGGTGACAGGAGTTTTCAGTGCAGCAGAAAGTACAGACATAATATAACAAAATATAAGTAAAACAGACAATTAAATAATACACTATACACATAAGTAGAAATATTGTTTAAATGAATGTACAGATGTTATTTACAAGTGTGCAGTTGACAAATGTACCATTTGGATTATATGTACAAAGGTGTTAGTTATGATAGACAATGTGTAGTTATGAATATTTTAATTGTTCATGCTGAGTATAGCCTGCAGAAAAAAAATTTTTTTTGTGCCTGGCTGTTCTGGTAATTGGTGCTCTGTAGTGCCAACCCAGAATGCAACAGTTCGAAGAGAAAGAGGACTGGGTATGTGGGGTCCAAAATAATCTTAGCCCTTTTCCCCACTCTGGAGGAGTGAAGATCTTTGAGGTTGTGCAGTGGGGCACCTATAATCCTCTCAACAGTCCTGACTGTCCGCTGTAGCCGCTTGATGTCTGATTTGGTAGGTAAACCAAACCAGACAGTTATGGATGTACACAGGACAGACTCAATGATGGCCGAGTAGAACTGTTTCAACAGCTCCTGTGGCAGGCTGAATTTCCTCAGTTGGCGAAGGAACTACAACCTCTGCTGGGCCTTGTTAGAAATGGAGTCAATATTATTGTATTGTATGGTATATAGATGCTTATGTTTGTACCAAGAACAGCATAAACTTCAACAATGTTTTTGTTTGTCATGTACTGATAACGCAATGATCTCACAGTCATCACGGAGGTCTATATATGCATTCTCTCTGTCATTAACTTGGGATATCTTTCGTACATGACCTGGGGTCTGTGTGACTGATATTCCCGATTCAGAAACTGAAAAAAAAAATGGGAATGACACTCCTAGAGTCTCGACTATCTCAGAGACAAAACTAACAAATGGTTTCAGGAATATTACCACAGAGCAGATAAGACTGTTTTGTTTTTTCCTTCAGTTGATGGTATTGCCCAGTATTCAAGCTTATGCTGTTTGTATGAGCTCTATGCTGTTGTTCTGTTATACTTATTTAATGTCAATTTATAAAACAAGACACAGTTAAAAATTTGTATTCCGTTTTTTTTTTTTTTTTATCAAATCAAATAGTATAGATTAAATAATCGCAACTAATGTGGGTATGGAAATATGCTGCACTATGCATGACATACAACTAGTCCGAGAAATCATTCAAGCCAAAGTCACATAAAGAACATCTGGATTTGCTTGTCATGTTGCCACTCTGTCACATGCCGCTGTTACTGAAGTTGTGGTTTAATGTCACACACATAAATAAAAAATGTAAGGCTGCTTGTCGTTAGTCGCTCACTCATGTAAATGCATTTAGAGGCTAAAGCTGGGATTTCAATTCAATTGCTGCTGAAATTTACAGAGTCATATCACTTTCTTTGTGATCTCTAAACATGCACAGTCAATCATGTAGATAGACATTCCGTTCAATCTCTGCTAAACTTGGAACAAGTTGTCAGATGCTATGTTTTTGAATGTAGATCCATGGTCAGTTTACACCTTATCCTCACCTGTATACCCAGGTGGTGGAAATTGGGTGGTTCGACAGGATTGCTGTGCTCAACTATATAAAGAAATAATTGACATAATTTCTACTATTTAATGGAGGCATTTAAGGGGATATTACAAAATGGAGGCCTTTCACTAGCAGGAAAAAACAGAAACAAACAAGCATGCTTTGCAGATATTGTACCTTATATCTGGCCTGGAATATCTGGGGATTGCAGGAGGACCTGAAATCTGTGATCATATACATTATGGAGAGGTCTAGGCTGAGCTTCTCAGCCTGCTGAATAAATGAGTATACCTTATTTAATATTGACATGGTAGTTTAGCTATAACTGGATTTTTAAGGGCTTTGGTTTCAGGGTAACCTCTAACTCTCAATGTAGTTTTGTCATTCATATTTATTTATTTATTTATTTTAATTTTCACTGCATTTATAGAAATCTGCAGTTTCTGTATATTTTGTTTTATATTTTGGTATAGCTGTGGCTTCACACTGAGGCCGCTCATGTGCATAAAGTCCCACAGCCATCTGTTTTTCTAATAATCAAATGAAAATAAAGGCATAAACTAAATATTTACACAGAAATATGTTTATTAGTTATCTGTGCCAACACTTAAAACAGTCATTTTTTTTTTGCTTTTTGTTTTAAATCTACTGTTCAGCAGGAGTCCACTGGTCTTTATTCACCCTTGCCAATTTTTCTTAATCTAGCCGCCACTTTGGCTAGCCATCAAGCCTTCTGCCTGCAAGTGTGTGTTGCCAATAATCCTGACATACAATGCTCCTGGTCAAATTTTGTCCTTGCTTCACAATATCAGCACTTACCATTCTCTAAACTTAGCATGTTTCGCTTATTGAAAACACCATTATTATTTCTTCCTTGTAAAAAACTGGCAGGAGTGATTTGAATTCCTTCTCATTCTCAAATCCCTTCAGGGGTTAACCATTAATTGATGTTTTTCAGGTCTTCCAAACAAGCACTTCTTGCTATCCCAAGGACAAAGTAACTTGAAAGTGACACTATGCCCAAAATGTTCTTGCCTTGACAGTGACTTGAAAGTGACTTTTAAAAGTAGACTATTGGACTCTGTATGAGGTGGTATCTGAAAGTTTGTAACATGCCAACAGATGGCAGCACAAGGCTGCACGCATAGTCACATGAAGCACCGACCTTCATAAGTCATTGTGCCAAAAGACATTGTCCTTTGTACATTGTTGCTACAAGAAGTAGAACAGAGCTAGTCTTTGCTGAAACTTTTTGATACCACCTTATATATATTGGTAATATTTGGTTTTAACAGTGGCGGGTGGTCAGGGCTAGCAAGGCCATCTCTGCTGGCCTAAACAGGAGCACTGACCTACATTTACAACCTAAATTTAAATATTTGTTCCATGATACTGTATTAATTTATTCCCAACAATTTATTATCTTCAATTCTTGGCTGCTCTGCTTCCAGTATGTGTATGTGGATGTTAGATTTTTTGTCCAGTCAGATTTCAGCCTCTATGTGCTGCCATGTTTGCCATGTCTGTTTCTTTAACCAATCAGATTTCAAATTTGCCTCACAGCATTTTTTTCATCCTTTGATTGGTTGGTCAAAGGGAAACTGTTACAACCATGTTCGACTGGCAAAACACGTCTGTAGCGCTGCACACATTAATACATCTGAGTTAGAATTTTTTATGGCCACAATGTCTGACGGAAGAAGAGAAATTGATTTGGTCTCAGAAAAAAAAAAAAATATCAAGAAAAGCTAGACATTGAGAGGAGGTTGGCCAACCCTGAAGCTAGCTATCTTGTCTCACCCTGGGAAAGGGTTTGTTCACCACATCCAGACCAGTGAATACGAGCGGTACTACTGGCCCAGGTACCAAATGCACGGCCCGCCACTGGATTTTATTAGTGTTTTGATTTATAATAGAATAATACTGTTAATGTTTATATAAGTGATTGTGGTTCATCTGGTTGATGTTTGCATCATGAAGTTAATATGTGACTGGTCATTGCTAAAAATAAAAATAAGAAGGAGAAAAATATTTTTTTTATATTGAAGTAAATGGAATGGCTTTACTTACTTAGACAAAAAAAAAAAAAAAAAAAAAAAAAGACCTAATTAATTGCATTAGTGCAACTGAAGTTTTAATAAGGTAGGGGGAGTGGTGGCTCCAGCGGTTAAGGCGCTGGGTTGCCGATCGGAAGGTCGGGGGTTCAAGCCCCGGTATCGCCAAGCTGCCACTCTTGGGCCCTTGAGCAAGGCCCTTAACCCTCTATGCTCCGGGGGTCTCTTACGAGGGAAATATCAAGGTCCGTGACGTCGGAGTGACGTGGGGACACCTTCCCGTGGGCTCACCACCTGCAGGAGGGACCGTAAGGGACAGTGCTGTGAGGATTGGGCAGCAGTCGAAGGCGGGGACCTGCTTAGACTGCTGCCCCCGCGACCCGAATTACGGATAAGCGGGAGAAAATGAATGAATGAATGAATGAATGAATGAAGTTTTAATAAGATCATTAGTTCAAAAAAAGGTCTAATATTACTAAAACGACTAGTACCAATTTCCCCACATTGCTATAGTAAAGGATTAAATAAATAAACAAACAAACAAATAAATAAATAAATACAAAGGTACATCCTTAAATATCTCTACTGAGTCACATGCCACACTGATTCCTGTGTGTCTGTGAAGTCTGGCCTCATTAGTGGAACGTTAGTGCTGCTTTAAAGGCAGCTTTAATTTGACTGGAAGGCTTACAGAGAGGATCATAATGATGGCTCTGGCTGAATTATACTATCCACACCAGAGCTCAGTGTCTGTGCTCATCACTCCAATAGGGGTCCAAGGACAGTGTAAGGTGATGAGAGCAAGATCCAAAGAAAGAAACAAGGCTTCAGCAGCCTAATGAAGTATCAAGTTAATTGACAACCGAGGGAAAATATCACACATTTGTTTTATGCTTTTTTTCTTTTTTTATTTTTATGATTTGTCTCCTGGGCTGTCATGAAAAAGCCTTTCAATTAAAATCAAATCATTTTATCCATAAAATATGCCAGTATCATATCCTATCTTTCCCCCCTAAATGATTATCCTTTTTTATGTAATTTAATTATTAAATTTCCGGTTTCTCATGAATAGAACATAAAACTGTATTCGTTTTAATAGCGTTTATAAAAGTTGATTTTTTTTTTTTTCTAAACAAGTTGCCCATATTTTTTTTCTTTTTTTTTTATATTTTCTTATAAGCTTCCCTGGTTAAAAGGGATTATCTAATCACATGAATACAAAGTAGAAAAATAATGAAGGATGTATGATGAATTTGAAAGTGTGGCCACATTATTTAATCATGGATTTCTTGAAACCTTGTGAGCAGTAATGTTTAGCAGTTATATGAGTTCATTCATGTACCTTTTAATTAAAAGGGTTGTTGATTGCCTTTAAATAGTAGCTCTAAAACCCCATTGCTTACTTGATTGAAGGGGTTCAATTAGAGTTTAAATACCTCAAGTATCTTACTTCTATTTAAAAACAAATTACTTCCATAAACCTTAAGTAATTATGTAGCCAAGTGTTTCTTTGGTGCTTTTCAATTAGTTAGCACACACAATAAGTTTTAAGGGATTAGTTGTGGTTGTTGTAGAAGGACTTACTACAATGTGTGATAGTCACCCTTAATTCTAAAAAATCATTACATATTATTCACTAGGTTTCATCTACAGTCCCTAGGTTCCTCTGGAGAAACATTTGCATACTGAATTTGTGTGTAACCCAGTGTTCTACCCACGGTCTGGCTTTACAGTAACCCTGATCAAGAAAGAAAGAAAAAAGATAGATAGATAGATAGATAGATAGATAGATAGATAGATAGATAGA
>JAAIIK010000024.1:7309452-7328355 GCA_014706435.1 Silurus glanis
AGATAGATAGATAGATAGATAGATAGATAGATAGATAGATAGATAGATAGATAGATAGATAGATAGATAGATAGATAGATAACTGCATTTAGAATAAAACATTAGCTTTAGAGATTAACTGATTCAATCAAGTCAGACAATGAACTTTGTCCACAATTTCTTTCTTTCAATGTAGCTATACTATATGGACAAATGTTGGTGGACACCTGGCTATAAGGTTCTCCACTCTTCTGGTGAGATATTCCACTAGATTTTGGAGTGTGGTTGTGAAATTAAGTCAGGAACTTATGCATAATATTGAGGCCCGGGGTGCAGTCAGTGTTCCAATTCATCCAAAAAGTTTTCAGTAGGGATGAGGTCAGAGGGATCTTCCACTCTTAACAATGTAAACCATCTTTATGGAGCGTGCTTAGTGCAGAGGGACACTGATGTTTATGATGGAACAAGGTTTTCTAGATTGAAAAATGTAATGCTACTGCATCCCAAGAGTTTATTTACATTCATGGCATTTGACAGAGGATGGGCAACTTACAATCATCCCCTTTTATACAACTGAGCCATTAAGGGTTAAGGGTCTTGAGGGTCAAGAGCCTAAAAGTAGCAGCTTGGTGATGCTGGGATTTGAACTCACAACCTTCCAAACCTTGAAGTCCAACACCTCCAACCGTTAATAACAGTTGCCTCCAAATTTTGTGTTGAAAATTTGGGAAATGCTGAAAAAGCCAGGAGCCAAAAAAACGTTTGTCTATATAGTATATCTTTCATATACTTTAGTTTCAAGCAGATCCTGGATAACTCATAACATTTCTTACCAATTTCATGCAGAGTGCTTGTCTTATTAATTTGAACTGGACCTTATCCTTGTTAAGGCTCTCCAGTGCTTTATCGGTATCTGGCAAGCAAAGCTCCATTTTTAATTTTCTGATAACGATACAGCAAAAACGTCCAACCCTGAGTGACACAAACTAAAAAAAGAAAAAGCTGAATCTACAATAACAATAAAAAGTTCATTCTCTTTGATAAAAAAAAAGAAAAGAAACTGAAAAATCCTTTCTGTTACAGGCAACAGAGAAGGAATTTGTCAGGTAGATTCCCTGGTGAAGCAGATCAACGTGATGCTGATTGCAAAAAATTGCTCCTGTGTTAACGAAAGTTGCATCGCTCAGCAGTGCAATCTTTACATTTGTGCTCATCTCTGCTTACAATGCTGTAGCCGGCGTTCTGCAGCGTTTCTGCTGCTCACATGCTTCTTATCTGTGTCCTTACAGCCAGCCCAATCCATCTAGATTATCCCCAAACACGGGCTTAATGGATAACCTTTAGATGATCGCAGTCATTTTTTTTTTTTCTCTATCGTGTAAACAAAACGCAATAATCTCAAATGTCTGAAAGATTAGAATTTAGATTGAAGAGAATTTCGGTATCATGTGTGTGATCTCAGGCTGGGGTCAAAGTTAGAAAAACTAATAGTGTTGGATATCCAGATATCTGCTAAATCAATAAGAGATCATTGAACCATAATCACTACAATATTGTGTAAATATGTATTTACAGTCTATTTATTCAACAGTTTTTTGCTATCACTTGTGTATTAGAAAATGCATGAACAGAATAAACCCATGACTTGACCTCTAGCAGGGGTCAGTGCTATAAATGAAAAGTGCTGACCAATCACAGAAGTGCTGAAAAGCTTATTTGTTAAAAATGAACAAATAATCATTGTACAATAATCTTTATAATAAACACATACATTTGTGTTGCGTGTGTACATGTGCCTATAAAAACCTTCATGTATTAACACTCAAACGATTTTTTTCTGTATTTTTGTACTGGTCAATTAAGCTGCTATATTGCTATGTATCTTATCTTATATAAAATTTATCCTCATTGAAGTTGTGAACAGATCTGTGAAAAAAATATTAATAAAAAAAAATTACACAACTTACAAAATACACTATTATACAATTCAGGTAGCATTTTTAATTTTAAATATTTTATTCACGAGTATATATTTTGGAGTGATGAGACATTAATGAAGACAAAGTTGTTCCTGAAGTGAACAGGATTTAAATTAAACTCTACAGCCCTGTTAAATCAAGGTGGCAAACTTCATTAATTCGAACAATATAAAATGCATCAAGGCTTTCGAAGTCATTAATTAGTAATTAACTTCCGTCCTGAAACCCATTTCCAGCAACACTTTGTGAGTAAATCTTATTTTGAGCTTTATATTATATAACTGTTTAAATATATTACCATCATTTAAGTTGTGCATATTTTCAGCACAGATCAGACACTAGACTACAAAATGTAAATAATAAAACAATTAACATACATATAATATTTTTTTATTCATTAATTCTGGTCAGAATTGCCATGGATTCTGGAAATCCTATCTTGGGAAGCATGGGTAATGAGAATAAAATGTTTAGTTCTTTATTGTCTAGTTTTTACAAATAAAAATAAAAGGAAGAAAAATAAGAAAAACATGAGTGCAGACATATTCGAATTTCTTTTCATTACACTTCCAAGGAAAAAAAAAAGGGAACGGTTATGAGGCATTTTGTTAAAAACATTCATAAAGAATCCAGTCTTATAAAGTAACACTGCCTTTGTTCTTCGGCAGTCACTTGGGTCTTTAATTACTTGGAACGTCGACGTTAGACATAATGCTTATCTAAAAGTTTCACGCTGTTGTATGCTAAATTCAATTTCATTGGAACAGTGGGTGTAATACAACATAAATAGCTGCAATCTGGTTTCACACTAATTAGAAACTAAAAACTTCAAGCATTGGGTGCTAATTATTTATCATGAACCTTTTGTCTGGATTTGATAGAAAGTGACTGCAATAAGACATCACTTATGTAGCAGTTCAATACAAGTTCTGTATACGGTCACACAAGTCATATGTGCTGAGAAAGATTCCTGTTCTGAGAAACCACATCTTCAACCAAGAAATATGGACTATGAATGCAAAATCCAATTAAATGTAACTTGTTAGGATACATGGTGTTAATATATCAGGTTGACTGTCTAATACAACACGGGTGTCAAAGCTCTAATATAATTCATGTTTGTGTCACATGCACTCTCATTCAAGCTAAGAATTCGACCTAGCATATTCTAAATATTCGCTAGAAATGTCTGGAAAATGACGTTATTCCAACATTTAAGCTTCACCTCCTTCACCTGACGTTCAGACCTGCCACAGTTAATGGCACAGACATGAACGATGGTCTAAATACGCAAACAGAAACGGTTTAGATTTACAGTGTACAGAAATTTGGCCCAAAATAAGTCCCACGTTTGCTGGGTTCAGTTTAGACACATGTACACTAACTAACCAGCTGCAAGAACCAATTCAAACTCATGTGGCTGTTATTGTACAACCACATACAGTTGAAACAGTCAACATGGTCAAACCAAACAATGTTTTTCCAGGACCAATATATTTTTTGGTTATTAAAGCAATGCTGCAGCACTCACTCTGTTTTTTGAAGCAGCTTCTGCACCTGATGCACAGCACGAGGACTCAACTTTTTTGACTGGCCCTTGCAAGTCCTGTTCCAAGTGGAACCCGTCCTGGAAAACCTCTGTATGACCCTGAACACTGTACTGTAACTCAGTTTCAGGGTGTTACTGATCCTTTTATAGCCTCAGTATCTTTGTGGAGAGCAACAATTCTAATTCTCAAATCCTCAGAGAGTCTTTGCCATGAGATGCCATGTTGAACGTCCAGTGGTCAGTATGAGAAAACCGGCTTCCTCATCAGGGACAAACTTACACTGACTGTATAAAGAACATCGTATTCATTTTTTTGCACCACATTATCTGTGCAAAGCTGCCTTGAGACAATGTTTAAGGTTAAAAGCGCTATACAAATAAAAATGGATTGAATGTAATCGAAAATGAATAAGATACATCAATATGTATGTTCCTGTCAGGCAGACAAAAACATGAACATGATGAATAGGACATGTGGCTTTGCATGGTTAAATGACGTACAGCTGTTATAACTTAGGATATACTCCCTTTTGTTGCCATCTATTTTGACAATAATAGCTGTATGAGTTATTTTTAAAGGATAGTAAAAGATTAATTCCTATATTATTGTCCCTTGAGAAGATATACTAAAATGGTTGCTGAAAATTGAGGGGTGTACTCACTTCCACATACTGTACATCATTATGTAGCACTTAACAAAAAAAAGGCAAAAAAAGGTCTGTTTAGGTTTTCATGAGCATACGTTTTATGTTACCTTTGCTAAGAATACTACTGATTCTAAAAATATTATTAATAATAATAATAATAATAATAATAATAATAATAATAATAATGTGATGTGATGTTGGCAGAATTGTTTAATCCTACTATATGTATAAATTAGCATGTCATTACTGTTGATAAGAGCTGACTCCTGGATATATTTTTCTGCAGTCTTTTCATCTCCATCACCGTTCATTTTGGATTCTTTTGAATATATCACTTGATATGTTTATATGTTGTCTGATTGTATTTGCGACTGTGGAATGCTAATTGCCTAGGAGTTGACTTCAAGCTAAGTGAGTCTTGGAGCTGAAACTGAAAATCCAGTCCCTGATTTGAAAGTTGCACTAAGTTACCATCACCTGATGGACTACTTACGGCTCGGAAATGAAAGCGATACAGCACAGTAGCTGATAAATCTAAAGAGAGATCAGTTTTGGCAGGCTGACTTCAGATGAGTGACTCTGTTGAGGACAATTCAGAGTGAATCTGTGGAGCTCAATTCAGCAGTAAAGAGAGAGGTAACTATTCTACAGGCTGACCAGCTGAGGCTGGCTGAACCCAGGCTAACTGCAATTCCTTAGCTGATAGGAAAGCTATGTTTGGGGTGCACCTCATTTCACAGCCATCACCTTGGGAGGAATACTGGAAGATAACCAGCTCTACAAATAATATACATGTAGGACACAGTTAATTCGTATTCAGTGGAAACCCCTTGAACAAATTTCCAAGTTGTCCATCATGTGTAGGGGAAAAAGCAGCGAAGGCATAATTACTGTGCATCATGTAGAATGACAAAAAAATAGGAAACCCTTTCAAATCATTGATTCTATGTAGTATATTGATCTGAAAATGACATGAAATTGTTTTTCTTTTTCCAGTCCTGTTTTTACCTTTGATTTCTGTAAAGCTGCTTTGAGACAATGTCTGTTGTGAAAAGCGCTATAGAAATAAACTTGACTTGACTTGACTTGACTTGACTTGACTTGACCTTTGATCTGTCTTTGGCTGATGATCCTAATGTGCTGTGATCTAATATGTAAATACATGAATTAGTTGAACTACTGTTTCTTGAATTCTTATTTATCATAGTTAGATAGATAGATAGATAGATAGATAGATAGATAGATAGATGTGGGGAGTTGGCGTTAAACAATGAGTATATTGTAGCTCTCTAACTGTAGGATTTCTGTTATATGTTCTGACAATTTAATCCTCCCATACACCTTACTCTGTCACCAGACTTTCAAAATCCTTTAATCATCTCATTTTTTAGGTATAAAAGCTGGTTAGGAGCTCGTTTGAATCCCAGCTACAAACAGCACAGCTGTTCTATCTCTTTTACATAGAATGTATGTCCCCCAACAATGAATTGAAACCCTGACTGCATTTAAGGCTTCTTCAACCTACATCAGTACCCTACTTTACTAACACCCCTGTGGCTGAATGAGCACAAATCCCCAGTATCTCAACATATAACTTTTGTCCATACAGTATAGTTCTTTGTAATGCTTTTTTATAATTTGAGTAAATTATACAGGGTTATTTAAAAAGAATGAACCAAATTCATTATGCAATATTTTATTAAGGAAAAGTAATACAAAACTCGAGCTAAGTCATAAGTATTATACTCACAATCAACTTAGATAACTCCTCTTTCAAATTGTCACTGACTCAATCGATGACGATGCTTGAGAACGTCTCCAGGTTACGTATGTAACCCTAGTTCCCTGAGGGAACGAGACGCTGCGTTGGAACACTTTGGGAACGTGACTGCATTGTCCATGCTCAGAGTATTGAGTCTATTCAGTAAAAATTGAAGACAGGCTGTCACCGGCGGGGTGACGTCACAACCAGGGAGTGTAAAGCGCACCTAGAGAGAAGATGGCTTCAGCTACTGTAAACGTGAAGGAAGTGCTGAAGGGTTGCTGGAGGTGTGGCAAGAGATGCAGTGTCTTTTTCCCTCAGGGAACTAGGGTTACATACGTAACCTAGAGATGTTCCCTTTCAGAAACTCGAGCTGCTCCAGAACGCTTTGGGAACGAGAGTCCAATAACACCACACTGACCAGTTCCTGACTAGTGTGAATGAGTCGAAGGACAGAGGTGCCAGGAGTGGCACAGTCAAGGTTGTAAAACCTGGCAAAGGTCAGCATTGCAGACGTCTTGGAGGGACACTCCAAAGGACCAAGCCTTAGAGGCTGCCACACTTTGGGTTGAGTGAGCTAGAGGACCCGTAAGAAGACGCAATAGCATCAATAATACACCTGCATCTGCTTATGAGCAGAAAGGCTCTCCTTGGAGGGCTGTAGCAGATGAACAGTTGTTCCGACTTTCTCCAGGGACTCGTACGGTGGACCATCGTATAGCGCCAGGACTGGGCACAGCCGGTTCAAGCTCTCCTGGTCGTGGGTCAGGAATAGAGGAGGATTGAATGCCTAGAGCCTGACAGGGACGATCAAGGTCACCTTAGGGATGTAACCTGCTCTAGGGTGCAGGAAGGCACTGGTCATACCTGGAGTAAACTCTAGGAAAGAGGGGGCAACAAATAGGGTCTGCAAATCACCTACTCTCCTCAGAGAGCAGATGACCAGCAAAAAAGCCATCTTGATGGACAAGTGCCTCCATGAAGCTCGTCCAAAGGCTCAAAGGGGGGGCCCCCTTCATCACTTGATAGAACCTCCAACATCACGCACTGAACCAACTGGGCAGTGGACTGGGTCCAATTGGTGCAGAGAAAACCACGCAGTGAACAGACGCTATCTCGTGGCATACAACCTCCTCGTTGTGGAAGCTCTGGATTGGAGAATGGTTTCTACCACCTCATTGGAGAGACCCAAGCCCCTCCAGGGGCCACAGCCCCAGCTTCCACAAGCCGGGAAGGGGGTGAACTTTTGCACCCTCTGATTGACAGAGGAGATCCCTCCTCAGACGAATTTCCCATGGAGGCTGCTCAACGAGGGACACCAGGTCCGTGAACCACAGACGGCCCAGCCATCGTGGGGCTACCAGGAG
Organism: Silurus glanis; assembly: GCA_014706435.1. Classification (NCBI taxonomy): domain Eukaryota; kingdom Metazoa; phylum Chordata; class Actinopteri; order Siluriformes; family Siluridae; genus Silurus; species Silurus glanis. Next base: position 7,316,736 of record JAAIIK010000024.1, read on the forward strand.
GAAACAAACTCCGTCCCAGCGAATTCTCTCCAGAATTCCCGGAAGCAGTGCCACGGGGGGAAGGCATAAAGAAGCAAGCCTTGGCCACGGTTGCGCCAGAGCATCCAGTCCCAACGGGGCTGTTGGATACAGGGAGAACCATAGGGAACAGTGCCACATCTCTAAAGACACAAACAGGTCTACCTAGGCTGTGCCAAATTTCTCCCAAATCTTCTCCACCACCTGGGGGTGGAGGGGCCACTCCCCGGGCTTGGACCCCTCTCTCGACAGGGTGTCTGCTGCTTCGATCAAGTGGTCTGGGATATAAGCTGCTCTGAAGGAGAGAAGCTTCCCCTTGGCCCACAGGAGGATCTGGCACGCCAGCCTGTTCAGGGGACGCAAACACACCCCCCCCTGGTGGTTGATATTTGAGACCACCAAGATGTTACGGACCAACATGTGATGGCCTCTGATGTCTGGGAGGAAGTGCTTTAAAGCCAGAAGCATGGCCAGCATTTCTAGGCAATTGATGTGCCACCTCAGATAGACACTGTCCTATAGACTTTGTGCAGAGTGGCCTCTCATGACCGCTCCCCAACCCGTGAGGGACACATCCATTGTAAGCACAATGCGACAAGCGGGAACTCCCAACACGGGGCCTGAGAGTAGGAACCCAGGATCTCGCCACACATCCAAGGCACATAGGCATCGCAGTGTGACCTTGATCGTGTGGAGAAGATTGCCCTTCTGAGAGAACCCCTGCGCTCTGAGCCACCACTGAAGGAGTCTCATGTACAGGAGGCACTATCTTGGTTTATATGTTTTGTCTTTTGTAGTCTGTCTGCACTGTCTGTCTCTACTGTTTTTTGTCTGCACTGTTTGCACTTGGTTGCACTCGATGCACTTTATGTAGCTTTGTGTTGTGTTGTAGCTCTATGTTGTTTAGTGTAGCACCAGGGTTCTGAAGGAATGTCTTGATTTTACTGTGTACTGTGTACCACTGTGTATAGTAGAAATGATAATAAAAACCTCTTGACTCTTGACTTGAAGTGAAATGACAATGGACGCTGCTGCTATAAGCCCGAACAGTCTCTGGAACTGCTTGACAGTGAGTGACTGCCCTTCTCTGACCTTCCTGACTGCAGTGAGGATGGACGCTATGCGGGCAGAGAAAAGCTGTGCACGCATAGTCGCCGAATCCTGAATGACGCAGAGATAGGTGGTTATCTGTGACAGGGAAAGCACACTCTTCCTGGTATTCAGCCAAAACCCTAGCTCCTTCATGTGAGCCAGAAAGACATCTTGATGCCAGACCGCTAACTGCTCTGATTGAACGAATATTGACCCATCATCAATATATTGAGGATATGGATGCCCTGAAGTCTCAGGGAAGCCAAAACCGCATCGACACTTCGTGAAAGTGCCAGGTGACAGGGCAACTCCGAATGGAAGGACCCAATGTTGGAATGCGTTGACCCCGAAAACACACCTCAGGAACTTCCTGTGAGAAGGGAGGATGGGTACGTGAAAGTACGCAAACTTTAGATCTACTGTGACAATCCAATCCTCGGATCTGAACTAAGACAGGACCTGCTTGAGGGTCAGCAGCCTGAACCAGAGCACCATCAAAGAACGGTTCAGCTGACGTTGATCTAGGATAGGACACTACTCACCTTCCCTTTTGGAAACTTTGAAGTACTGGCTGTAGAACCCAGACTCTTTGTCTGACGTCCTTGTTCCAGGACCAGAGCCTGCTCGCGTCTCACCAGTGTGAGAGAGAGCCCATTGAACCAGGGGCCCAAACTGAATTGCGTAGCCTCTCTCTACAGTACGCGTTCTCCCTTAAGGGTATCAGTCTCTCAAGACTAACCTCTTGTGTGTCCAGAGCTGGTGCAGTGCCCAAAAGCGGCTCTGGAAACGAGATCTCAGTGGATCTGGCCATGCCCTGAAGCACATTTCGTGGCAGGGTTAATGAACCAGGTCCCTGAAGGGGCCGGGGGAAACAGGCACTGAGTAAAGCGATGCTTCATGCCCCCCAGCCATCCCTCCACAGGTCGGGTCAGGACCTTTTGGCCGAAGCCCTCTTCCTTTAGATGACAGTCCTCAGTCCTCATGGGGCTTTGACCCAGGGCACAGCACAGGATCCCACACAGAGGGGAGTACTTGGCAGTACAAAGTGCTGGGTTGGGATTGGGGCTGCGCCTGCCGAGGGAGATACCGCTGGAAAGCTGCTGATTGTCTCTTGGACTCCTGGAACCTGTCAACTACAGAATCAATGGCGTCGCCAAACAGGCCCGAAGGGGAGAGTGGGGCATCCAGCAGCATGACCTTGTCCCTGTCCGGTATTTCAAAAAGGTTAAGCTAGAGGTGTCTCTCAGTGGCTACTAGGGTGGCCATAGACCGGCCGATGGCCTTGGAGGTCTCCATTGTGGCCCTTAGGGCCAGATCCTCCATATGGCAGATCTCAGAAAACTGGCCGCCCAAGGGATCTCCCAGATCCAGCTCATGCAGCAGGTCAGCTTGGTATGCCTGCAGTACCGAAATGGTGTGCAGACATCCAGCGGCCTTACCAGGGGCTTAGTGGGTAATGTCGGGGGTTTTAGGGAAGATGCCACACCCGGGGAGAGATAGTGTGCTAGCATCTCTTCAACCCATGGCATGACACCATAGCCATAATCCCTAAGCCATGAGATGTTGGAATAAACCGCTGTCTTGGGGTTGAAGAGGCGGGACAAGAAAGGCCCAGGACCTGGACACCTCGGTGTGCAGGTCAGGGAAAAATGCCAAGCCCTGACGCAGAGGCTGTGGTCTTGGGTGCAAAAAATGCTCACCGGCCGGCCAAGCTATATCCAGCTTCTGAACAGCACATGTTACAACCTCCAGGAGCTCCTTGCCTCCAGGTTCGCAAGGGACCCCCCCACCTTCCCTTGGAGGAAGAGAGGCTTAGCTGCATGCTCTCATGGCAGGGGGAACAAAGCGCCGAGAGGCGTGCTTCCGATGCCAGCGAACGGGAGCTGAAATGAGCAGGTAAGGCACAAAAAACGGGGAAGCTTGTCTCCAAAACAGAGGTCTATTTATATATATGTATATATCTTTATTTACACCACGTTCACCAGTTTCAGAAATTCTTCTTCACTATAGTAAATTGTTTTACTTCCTTTACACCACAACAATTGGACAATCATTAGAATGTTTTTACTTTTTATAGGTGATAGTTAACCATTTAATGTTGTGGAAGGTCTATGAAACGAATTAATTCTCAATATCAATTATGTTAGAGTAGATATACAGTACACAGTCAATACCTCACCTGCCTTTTACCCGGGAAGACTTTCTCTATGTCAAAAAACGGTATCCAAGTCCCGACACTCCTATAAACATTAAATAACCCACTAAATAAGCATTTCCATACATAAAGCTGTAACATATTGTGAAACACATGCAGCACATGAAACACAACACATGTCGATTATGTAAAGCATCCATTATAGAAAGCAATGTAAATGTGCTGTTTCTATAGAAACCTAAAACTTGATTTTCAACATATACCACTGTCCAATTTGCTGTTACTGAAAACTAATCAACAATTGACCAGACACATTTGAGAATTTAACAGCACTGTGGTATAAATCAATGCAAATCTCATACAATAATGGCACCGAGAGCAACGTCAACATGGATAGCATTTCAATACTAAAGAACCCTTTAATTAAATATCAATACCTATAATGGATTTTAAACAGTTACAACCTGGTTACGTGCACGTTTTCAAGCGGGGAGTATTTACCAAAACAAAGACACAGTTTATTTAATTTGGGAACCTGCTACAACACATATATAGCATCTAAAATGTGTGCACATATTACATATCATTGTTTCTAAGACAAGAGATTTGCAAAGCAACTTATCTGTAGCTGAAAAAAAAAAATATTTGTTTTGAAATATGTGCACCATTGAAAAAGTACATTGTGGCAAATTGGAGGATAAAATAGAAAGCGGTCTGATGTAGTACACGCATTTCTTGAGAAACAGAACATTTCTTATGAAAGCTATTTTTCATCTGTGCAGAAAATAAAATCCTAATACAGGTAGTGGAAGACTGCCATCCGAAACATCCTATTCCTCAAGATACTTTGTGTCCAAAACCAGAATTTATCCATCCTATAAATGTATTACTTCCCTCACTGCCTTTTTCGAAACACAATGAACCGGTTACAGAGACGGCAACAGTCCTAATCTACAGAAATGGAAATGATGAAAAAGATTCCTCATTGAGAATGGTTTAGCTGTCAGGTTTTCTTTTGGCAAGAGCGACATGGCAAGAGTTATTATATTAGGGCACTGCGAGCCAAAAGTCACTCATATGAGAGTTCACAAAACATTCACACAAATTGCACCATGTCTGCATAATCACTGTGGAACTTGTGACAGCTGGGTCAAGTAACTATGTAGATGTGGATATGTGCTACACAGCCATTGCCCATAAAATGAGACCGCCCATGTGTGTGTGTGTGTGTGTAGCAAGGGATTAAATATGAATCCTTGTACTACTAAAATTTGTACATTTCATTTAGCAGCAGATAATGCTCACCACCCCAACGCTCCTCTGTACCACAAGTAACAGTGAAAAATATTCATGTGGACTAGATCATGAGGCTGGTATTATACCTGATGTGTAACTACGCATACTGTACATGCTTATGCGGTCGTTATGCTCTGATAACCTTCTTGCCTACGGACTACCTGTGCACCTGGAGGATTAAAAGTTACATGCACTATTGAGCAGATCGGCTCTCAAGCATGCCTGCATGTTAGATTTCCACAGTGATCTGCAAAATTTCATGTGAATGCAGACGATCTCTGTTACAGTACAGTAACTTCTCCTCAAAATGTTCCCTCAAAACTAAAGCTGTGTCTCAAATTGCTGACCTTGATATTATACTTTAAAAGCATTTCATTATATCGATGGTGTAACACAATGCATTCCAAACACATGTATCCAGATTTTGGTTTTGGAATGAAGGAATGAAGAGGCCCAGAAACACAGTAATTTTTTTATTTGAAAAAAAAAAAACCCAAAAAATCTACAGTTTTGTAGATTGAATGACCGAACGAACTAGGTCAACACAACAATGTTATGTTTCCTAAATGGGAGAAAGAACAAAACAGCCATTTAATTGTTTAAGGTTTGCTCCACTTTTGGAAGAGCAACTATTAGGATGGTACACATTGCTGCTGCCAGTCAAAATGAGGTCCTCGGACAGCATGTAATTATAGCACCAATATTATCTGCTAGTGAAACTGAACCTAAATAAAAGGGAGCAGCAAATACAAGGAGGTGTGGCTTTAGAAATATTTCCTTGGAATACCATGAATTCTCCTCCTCCTATTTGTATCTATGTTAGAAACACATTATCTGATCAATCTAAAGAAAATAATAAAAATAACTGGTCATATCCTACTTTGTCACACAGTGGTGGATAAAGTACAGCATTCCTGTAAAAGCACAAATGTCCTGCTTAAATAATGCTCCAGTAAAACTACCCAGTCACATTTGAACATATTTAAGAATTAAAAGTACAAATACTGATCTATTAGAAATTTATCTTAATAATAGATGCAAGTCAAGTGCCATTCTCCTGCACATTAGACTCTATATGCATGAAAGTCCAAATGTGCTTTCTGGGTATCATATTACACATTTTATTTGCACAATAACCTCAGGTACTGATGTAGGTGAGGTGATGAGGCCTGGGGTGCAGTCAGTGTTCCAATTCATTCCAAAGGTGTTTAATAGGGATAAGGTCACAGCTCTATTGCAGGCAACTCAATATCTTACACTCCAACCCATGTAAATCCTAGTTTAAGTGAGAAAATGAAATGCTACAGCATTCAGAGACATCCTATACAATTGTGTGCCTCCAAGTGTGTGATGACAGTTTGGGTAAGAACCACATAAGGCTGGAAAAGACAGGCATCCCAATTTTGTCCATATAATGTACCTTTTTGAGGAAGGAGCCTTTCCATTGTTCCATACACGCAATAAAAGTACCCTTAAACTACTTAATCTTTCTCTCTATATTAGCATAAACTAAGACGAAAACAAGGATGTGGTAGTTTAGTAGTTAAGGCATTGACCCTTGGATCTGTAAGTCATGAGTCCAAATCCCAGCCACACCAAGCTACCACTCCTGGGCCCCTGAACCGGCCCCTGAGCAAGCCCCTTAACCCCATAACCCTTGAGCTAAAATGAAAGATGCTATGGGATTTGGCATCTGCCACATGCCATAAATGTAAAAAAGAGGAACAGCATGTATTGGAATAAAAAGTGAAATGCATAACATTTGAATATTGTGAAGTACAAGAAAAAATACTTGAATACACTACAAATAGATACGATTGTACTTTAGAAATTGTTCTCCGGTTCCCCTTACTATGCAGGCCATCTAGTTCATTTCTGGTTGAAGGAGAAGCAGCAATCTGAGCCCTAATCCCATATATACAGCCAATGTATGAAGTCAGTCTAAAGATATTTTGCCGATGTAATCAGTACTCTGCATGTCTTTATGTTGTACTTTGACTAAGCATTCATTTCCCCCAATTTTGAAACTAAACTTACCTATAGCTCTAGGGGCTTTTGCTCTTGGTGCTAATTTGCTAATTGTCCAATTATTGAACTAGACCACAGGAGACCTGGGTTTAACTTGATCAATAAAATCATTAAAGAGATTATGCAAAACTGTTTCCAGTTTGGTTTTGCTCAACATATTTGTAGCTAGGAAATGTATGTTTTTTTTTTTTGTCATGTTTATGTTGTGTATACACACACTAATATGTCATAAAAGACAAACAGTCTGATGTGGATGTGGATAAAAATATCATTTTTTAAATATTATTTAATAAATATATAAATATTAGAATAATTTTACAAGATAATAATTGTTTCTGACGGTCCATTTTTATGACTAAATTCTTTCTTTCTAATCGTGCTAATAGATACGTGTGTATGCCAGGCAGAGTTCTCCAAAAGCTGTGACTTTAGTCAATGTCTTTTCCTGTAAGTGCTTTGTAACTCTCTCTGCCGCGATCTCACCCACGTTTCAATCTTTAACACGGTCAATTAGAATCCCTGATCCATCTTCCTAATGAACGGTCGTGTTTTTTAGGATTCGACTGTGCAATTAGAGGCGGCAAAGCTTCTTGCCAATTATAAAAGTTTTATTGCACCAGATAGCTATCAGGGCAGTGGTGACATCAAGGAGAATCATTCACCATCTGACATGGCAGGATTGCTGGAGGATTAATTGAACATTGACTTAATGAATTCCACATTTGTGGCCTCTGCCAATTTTCGGGTTGTGAAACCGAAATGCTTTATAAGCATTTTCAACCTGTCGTCTAATGGCGATAAAAAAGGACGAGAGAAACAAGACAGGAATGCGGTAAAAGATATGAACCGTCTGGAATTCCTCTCCACAGTGCAGCTCCTCAGAGTGCTCATGCAATGTTTTGGTTTAAATTGAAATAAATGAAAACAAAATGATTCCACTGTGCAACTCTGTGATTAGTTGTAGTTAGTAAGAGTGTTATTAAAAGGTATACATAAGCATAGGGATACATAAACATTTATTTACATAAACAAGGGTGACAAGAACAATTGCTATGCGGAATGTGATTGTCAAGTGACGGAGGGAAATTGTAGTCCAGGGCCATATTCCTGAGAATTATAGTTAAATTGGTTATGAAAATAATAATAATAATAATAATAATAATAATAATAATAATAATAATAATAATAATAGAAGATCTATTATTATTATTATTATTATTATTATTAGATTGAAAGCCCATCATTAAAATTTTATTTAATAACTATATTTGAAAAAAAAGAAAAATAACATTACAAATTATTAACATATGCAATATTTCCACTAATCTGTTCAGCTTTTTTAGTCAACTCGATATCATTTATTGTTACAGCAGAAAAAAGACAAGCTATAGGCCATTTCTCAGCTTTATTGTCGATCCTTTGCTTGTCACTCCGCTGTTGTTGTGAAGTGCCTTGCAGAGGCCTCGCTGGAGCGGAATACAGGGATTAAAGTGAAGACAGCAGGATCATGCCAGCATGATGGGCTTCCGCTTTGGGGCTCTTGGCTGTGAAGCATTGAGGCTGAGAAGGAAGGCGGCCGGATTAAACGGAAACTCTGTTGTGCGAGAGAGAAAGCTAAATACTCGAAGCAACTTTTTTTTTTTGGTTTACATGTGACCACTCTTGCATGACACATCAACGCTCATACTTTCATTTTTTTTACCATCGCTCATTTTTCTTCCCATTGTATTGCTTTGTGCACTTCTAATGAGCCTCGGTGCGTCATATTCACCATGGTTACCTTTATAACTTATTCCCCTCCCATGATACTGCACCCCAAGTGGACTTGAGATGCAGAACCTGCCTGCAGGCAACGAAGGCTGTTCACTGCACTGGAGCGCACAACTAGCATGTACATCAGGTAACTACTGTAACTTATTCATTCTGCACTAACTGGCTTTCAGTGGTGTACAGTTCTCAAATACAGTACGAAAAGCACTCCTGGCAGATTACATCATGCACAGAAATCGTCTGCCCTAATTACTACAGTTTTTTCTCCTTTTCGCATTCTTCATCCGGCATATTGATGCAGCTCAAGGTCTTATTAAATCAGACAAGTTCATTTGTTTAAGTCATTCAAGGCCCACAGGTCTCTAATGGCTAATGATTTATAGTGCGAAAGAATTCGGCATTCAGGCACTTTCAGGCCCGCTCGCCCTGTCATATTGCGGAGGTGTCACATTACTTAAGAAATTAATGCAGGAGGAAGTCACTGTTTCTGGCTCAAAGATTAATCACTGCTGAGTTGGAGGAGATGGCCGAGAATGCTCCTGCAGCACCTCCGGCGCAGCCCAAAAACCCGTAACAACATCTGCGAGTCTGCAAGAGGTTCACTAAGATGAAAGCTAAGGGCATTTCACTGGGAAAAAAACAAACCAAAATGACCTACAGTGGGGTAACAGTTCATACTGCAGTCACATGTAAATAACATTTTCTTTTTAAGAAGCATATTTGAAGAACCAGACCATTTTTTAACACGTTTTACACCACAGTGCTGCTGAAGTCTTAATTCTGATTGGTCAGAATGACTGGATTCATTTTCTAGAACAGCAACAATTTCATTAAAGTAGCAGCTGCTACATTGCTGTTAATGTGCTTAGTTTTATTATAATGCATTATTGTTGATATACAGGCAGCTCATTTACAAAGGCTCACATGGCATGCATTCCAAATAAATTAAAGCCTTGGTCTTAAATAAAAAAAAAAAAAAAGACTGGATTAAAAAGAATTCTAGAGAGTTATTTGCAACTGTAGCTTGTCTACTAGTTTAATGATGATGATGATGATGATGATGATGATAAGTATTACAAGCTCATTATTTACATGTATTTTTTCACAGCATAGCTGCAAAATCATGCCATACATATTTAACTATCACAGATTTTTTGTATATTACTATATAATTGTTATTTTGCTTCAATTCTTAAATCTGATTAGTAAGAATATATTTATTTTTTAAAGGTGATTATTGGCAATTCATTAAATCACAAATTTACATTCAAATCTCTTTTTAATAGGGCTATTGTTTAAGAACAACAATAACTTTGGTGGATGCAAACAGCATATTCTTCATTTGTGGAAGAGGTCTCCAGTGTTAGCACTTTCACGATGGAGCAAAAGCCAATTTTTTTATAGTTTATCTTGGAAATGAGTTAGAGGTGTTTTTTTGTGGTTGTTGTTGGATTTATTTAATTCAAGAGAACGAGAATTGAAAGGCTATTGAAAAAATGTCTGTTTGTATCTACTATTTGTTTAATAGTAAAAACTTCACAGATGTTTGAAAGCATTAAACAGAAGTATAAATGGTTAAAACATGCAATATTTAATTTTTTTATTAATAAAATACAAAATAATAATGAATGGAAACATTACTGTGATAAAACAGGAAAAACTTAAAGGCATACTGTTATTGGGGAAAAAAAAAAATAATAATAAAAAACATTATTCCATGTTGACTCTTTTCCTGTTCCACCACCCCTCACTGTTTTATAGGATATATAATGCATAATAAACATTGCCATAAAAGCAAACAGAATGCATTTTCACACATACATAATTATACCAATGCGCATAATAATAACGTCATGCATTCATTTGTAGGTCATTACACATATAAAATGTTTAACAATGCTTTTTTTATGTAACTCCTGACCCATATGTGCACCCTATTGTTTCTCATAATAAACCTGGCAATATGGCTTACAAGTCATGTGAATTATTGGGCTTGTTTCCTAGTTTTGGAGATCACAGTGATGTGAGCATTAGCTAAAGTAAGAAGCTTTTAATTCTCCTTTCCACTTAACATTCATCACTGTAAGTCTTTTTCATGACCAATTACAGCAAACAAGGGCTTCATTTGGATTCTTTAACCATTTCATTAAGGTTTTTATTTTTTTTTTTTGTTGTTGTTGTAATGGATTGTATTAGTCATTCGAGTAATAAAAATATAAACTGACACAATATGGCAAGAGTTTTTTTTATTAAATTGAAAAGCTTTATAATATTTTATCAAAAGCACATTTTGTACACACAAAAGTGTTTGCAAGTCTTTATTTTATTTAGTGAAATTCATAACTTATTATTAGAACAACAGAATGAATGTTCCTGTTTTTTTTATTATTCACAATGCCAAAAAAAACCCACAATATTCTTCGTGAAACCAGTTCATTTACCCATAATATTCAACCCGGTAAAATAGTTCCCTGGTAGTCTAGTGGTTAGGATGCGGCGCTCTCACTGCTGCAGCCCGGGTTCGATCCGCGGTCAGGGAACCAACCCCGGCCACTCTTAGTGCCGGTCCCAAGCCCGGATAAATAGGGAGGGTTGCGTTAGGAAGGGCATCCAGCGTAAAAACATGTGCCAAATCAAACATGCGGAGGATCCGCTGTGGCGACCCCTAATGGGAGAAGCCGAAAGAAAGTTTAGGTTTTTTTTATTTAACCCAGTAAAATGTATAAAAAAGTTCCCTCATTTTAAATAATTAAGACAGAATGCAATTATAGATGAATTATACATAGATCATTTCTATATATCAAAAAAATTAGACCCGAAGTCATTTATGTTTTTTTAATTAGGTTTAGCAAATGTATTATTTTAACATAAAAGCACCTACATACACTAATCAGCCATAATATTAAACCCATGGCAGGTGAAGTGAATAAATGATTATGTTGTTGCAATGGCACCTGTAAAGCCATTGGCTTTTATTAAGCAAGTGTGTGCGGGAAAAATAAGTTTAGATAAGATTATTTGTTTAAATAAAAAATTAAGAACATTATACACACACACACACTGTCAGGGATCTCCCTGCCATGCCCCCCTCGATAACTGTCAGGGATCCCCCTGCCACGCCCCCCTCGGTAGCTGTCAGGGATTCACCCTGCCACACCCCCCTCGATAGCAGTCACGCTGCCTTCCAAGATTACCGACAGCTGTGGCTCATTAAAGAACAGACTACTTAAACTCACGTTCTTGAGTCACAGGCTGTCGGTC
>JAAIIK010000024.1:7348355-7360307 GCA_014706435.1 Silurus glanis
TACTATGCAATGACAATAAAGTTGTATCTATCTATCTATCTATCTATATTGGTAGTCCCTCTACGGGATGCATAGATTGTCATTTTAAAATCGTTAGTCGCTGCAAAGGGCATTTCGCTTAATCTGAAAATATTTCATCCAAGATGAAGCCTATTCTACGCATTTCACTGGCATTTACATCTAAATCAAGTGTTAAAAACACAATCCTTGCACTACGGCAGTGCGAATTCCATCGTGACTAGTGCTGGGTGAAAGATCACATTCAGTGCTGCAGGTTTTACTTTGCAATTCAATCCCACTCTGCTAGTTTCGAGTGCTGCATGCCAGCTGACAGAGGTTGATCCAGGCTTGTTTTCAGACTTTACCGAGGCCAGAGTTGAATATGGCAGTTCAACATGTGGGTCATTTTCAGCTGGGAAAAAAAAAACTCTCTGACATTTTTTAGCAAATGAAAATATCTTGAATATAGTCAAATGTATTGTACCTAAGAATTCCTATTATAAGATCACAATACACTATATACAATGTTATAAAAATGATTTCTTGACATTTTGTACTAATTATAGGCATAAAATAATAATAATCTTGTTTGATTGGCAAGTAATTGCGCTAATTCTATGCATGTATTTCTAGAATGCTGTCTGGCATAGAATAAAATAATATAAGGCTTTGAGTCATGTCAAATTGTCTAGATTCAAAAGTGCTATATCCTTTCACTCAATAGAGGGAGGCAATTGAGCTATAAGCAGAGCTATATTATTTGACATGAGAATCTACGCTACATGGTTTCAGGTCCAGAATTTCAAGAGGATTCTCTGATTCACCAGCTTGTCCACATGAGTGCACTGTAGCAATTAATATGCCCTTAAATAGTGATCGACACATTTATTATTTTGCGCATTTGCTTCAATTATGTATTTACTTTTTTTGTCATTAACAGAGTAGTCTAAAAAGCACCGAAGAATGAAATGTAATTTGTAAGCCCATAAGCATGACTTAACTGAAGTGTGATTTGATACACAATGCACTCTACACACTTATTGCTGTTTAACCACACTAATAAAATATGCTGAAAATAGCTTAAAAGCAACAAAACAAAAAAACACTTGAAAAAATATGATTAGTTGACTAGTTTTTTGAGTTACCAGTCAACCAACGGTTAGAGACCAGAGGTATTTCCCTCTAGAGGTATTCACTTGAAAAATCAAAGCCTCTCTCTCTCTCTCTCTCTCTCTCTCTCTCTCTCCCTCTCTCTCTCTCTCTCATGCTTCTGATGTACCAGTATTTCTGTCCCTTTCCTCTCCTCTGATGTGTCTGGTTTGCCCCGGTGCTTTGCCTCTGGGTGGGGTTCTCTTCTACTGGGGGCCACTCTATGCAGCGGGGGACGTTTTTGCATCAATGGCCTGGGGATCCATGAGATTATGAATCATCACAGGAGCTTTGAGGATGTATTTGGACTGTAATTAATTTCAATAGTCTATTACAATGGCTCAGGAACATAGGTTGCATTTAATCACCTTAACAATGATAAACTGTTATGAATGGACATTCGATGCCACCCAGATGAGGATGCGTTCCCTTTTGAGTCTGGTTCCTCTTAAAGTTTCTTCTCATGACATCGCATAGAGTTTTTCCTTGCCACAGTGACCACTGGCTCACTCATTAGGGACAAACTTACAATTATAAGGAACAAACAGTACATTTTTTTATTACTGCTTTATCTGTGAGCTGATTTGAGACAATATCCATAGTTAAAAGTGCTAGACAAATAAAAAAAAAAGTATTAAATTGAATTAAACAAATGAGAATTAAATCCTTATGTACTCCTTATGTACACATAGTGACAAAACCACACAAACACACACTCATAAAAAAAACCCTCACACAATAGCTGTTCCACTCTGCCAACACTAGCTCTGTAAAATTATGACTCCCAGCTCTCTTTCTGCCAAAAGGTGTCACCAGCTGGCATGGCCAAGCGTAATCACATTTCTCTCTGCAAATGTGACATCCTGGCATCTCAAAGTGGCGCATTAGTCCTGCAGCATGCCAGCATGTTTGTTATATATGTGCCGTGCATGATTAGTGAGGCATAGCAGACAACATGCAGTTATAGGAACAAGAACGACAAAATGATTCTTCTTTATTTCTGATAATAGCACATCCAAGCATTGTATTCCCCTTATATCACAGGGAGTTAAGATATTGTTGTTTTTATTATTAATGAATGACACATTGTGCTTTTTGCATTTCTTCAATAATATTTCTTTTAGACGCGCAACAGTTGTATCTGTTTATATTTACTTTTATTTGCTATATTCACTTGGGTTATAACGGAGTTAATAACACTAAAGCAAAGAAAAAAGGTGATAAAATAATGCAGGTTACATGAGGTCACAGGTATTCCAGGATTCCCAGCAATGTTATAATTCCAAAACTGTAATTATTTCTTTAAACAAATACAAAATAATTTCTTACTTTGGCATGTTGTCTTCTAAAATTGACTGCCATTTTAATATTTGTTTACACTAAAACGTTCAATGTTTCAGATTTCTGAAAAAAAAAAAAAAAAAAAAAAAGAAAAAATCACATTTTCAAATGTACAATGACGATGGCAGATTCGTAATGCTTTATAAAATGCTTTATAAAATACAGATAGATAGATAGATAGATAGATAGATAGATAGATAGATAGATAGATAGATAGATAGATAGATAGATAGATAGATAGATAGATAGATAGATAGAACAGTGTCATTTATTTTACCCATAATTCTACACTCTTCGATCTGTTTCAAAAAGTCAAAGTCAATGTTTCACCTCAAGAAAAATCCTCCTGCATTAGAATGACACCATGCTCCTGAATGTTGTATGGACTGACCAAAAGTGTTACCATGGCAACTATTCAACATGAACTTTAAAAAGAAGAAGTGTATCAAATATAATACAGATATTTCAACATAAAGGTGACTGTTGGACCGATATGAAACATGCTATTAATTTTTTTTTTTTTTTTATCTACTTTTCCTTCTCTTTGCCTCCCAAGGACTCCTGGGTCAAGCTCATTAGCCATCATACAGAACATCACAGCTCATTTAATCCCCTGTGAACCTTTTACATCAGATTTTTCCTACAGGCTTTGCTTTTATTACACATCTGAGGGCTCAGAAGGTCACAATGCATAAGCTATTAATTATATACACCATCACAGGTAATAATAGACATTTAGTTGTGAGATACAAAACTCAACTAACATTATTTTATGGGTCATTTAGGAAGATAGAGAAATTCTGCGAGCATTCTCCTCAGATACACGGAAGACAGGTGTAATTTAGGCACAGAAGTCATCAGCCATTGCAAAGGATACAAATTGCATTACTTAACAAAATAGTAATATCATCAGTCTTGCTTTAAACATAACATGTAATATGCTGTAGGCAATATTCAATGTATTAATTTATCTTCAGTTAGCTTTTTATCAGGGCTGAGGTGAATTGGGAGTCTATCAATGTATAAAAAGAGTTGTAATAGGACCATAGACTCCTGTATACACCACTATTTCAGACATATTCAGAAATGTATTGTCCAGCAGTGTCAAAATGCACATGCCTGTATGAATCTGATTATGTCCAATTTCAGGTGTCTGGAGACCTTCAGATCTGTACAGCCATTTGTTGCACTGGCAGATAATATTGTATTAAAAGTCCCTTGACAAAGTAATGTTTGTATTTCTCACTTATTGCTCATTCCTCCTAAACTAAACCTAACTTACCCTGAAATCCTGGCTTTTGGCCACTGTATGTATGGCTTTTATTTTAAGGTCCAGAGTTGTTTGATTGTCAAATACCTATTGCAATCGTAATGTAATGTAGTGCAATTATTTTTTTCTTAGTTCCTCATCCCACAATTAAAAGAGCATAATACAACAGAATACAATAAATATAACTTTGGAGTATGTATGGATAATCCAAGGCTCGGCATGTGCATGGCACAGAAAGCCAAATAACTGCCCAATGTGATAATTCAATTATTTTTTTGTATAGCACTTTTAACAATGGGCATTGTCCCAAAGCAGCTTAACCGAGATAAATTGGTTATAAAATCTGAATTTATATGTTATAGCCTGTATGTTTATTTCCTATACGTTTATCCCTAATGAGCAAACCAGTGCCAATAGTGGAAAAACTCACTGAGAGGAAAAAGGAAAATACTCACTGAGATAGTATGAGGAAGAAACCTTAAGAGGAACCAAAAGGGAACCCATCCTTATCTTGATAACACCGATTGTTATTATAATTTGATCGTTTGTGAGGTGTGCTGTTCAGTGGTGGGTGCTTAAATGCAGAGCTGTTCATGCAAATTGAAGACCTAAGCCATTGTTGCAGAAACCATTGTAGCAGACTGTTTATATTAATTACAGTACAGATAATCTCCTTTACACCATTTACACACAACTGCCAGCAATGACAATGACACGGGAAATCTGTTGTTGGTGGATCTAGAACTCTGCAAACTCTAAATTATACACAGAAACAAATTAGTGCCAAATGATTACATTTATTTGAATAAATTTGAATAATAGCAAGAAAGACCAATTAAATTACACAAAATGATCCTTTTAGCATATTAAGGTAATAAGGAAATATTTACAATTGCAGTCTCAATCTGTGACTGCATGTTACTATGGTTACAACTGTTTAATAGGCAGCACATTTGTTTTAGATCGGTGATCAAACTGACCGGACCTATCTGTGAGTTTGACGATTTGAACTCACACCCTCCAGCCAATCAGAATTGACCTTATTATGATATAATTATACAAAAATTATAGTAAACAAAAAATGTAAGGGTGTAAAATAGTGCAAACTGTTTTGTGTCTGTGTGTGTAGTAGGAATACGCAGACTCTCTTTTGAGCAAACCCAAAGCTCACAAGAGCCTTAATTAATGTATACACTCTTGTTACAGTCTTTCAGTCAATAGTGTTCACAGATAAATCACAGCAATAATAACTGTGCTTAGATAAAAAAAAAAGATATATTAAACAAAAATAAACCAAAAAAATAACAAGAATAAAATATACATTTTATAATAACAATAAAATATATTAAACTAGTTATATTAATGTACATATATATATATATACACACAAACATAAATATTTCTGGACAGCAAGAAGAAAATTGGAAAACCCAAAGTACAATCCATGCAAATATTGCACCAGTGACCTGTTAATATGTAAACAATAAAACACTCATTATATTTTTATTATTATATTGTTATTATGCTGCTATAAGAGAATTATCAGTGATGAGGTAGTGTGATGCCACCCAGAAATTGATTATTTTCCCAGAACAACATGTACTGAAGTATTTTATTCCTATCAACATTTCCCATAGTGATTTGGAAATAATTACATTTCTATTTATGATAGTTATTGTAGTATATGCTACCTATTGTTTATTTTAACTAATCTAAGGTGTAACTAACTGTACATTTAGTTTGATCTCTTCGGTTTCAAAAGATGTTTTGACAACCATTTCCATATTAATAATGTAATAACTCACATGGAAACTTTTACCGAATATTATTTTCAATGTAGATGCATTGTAACGTGTTAAGCATCCTGGAGGGAAGACCTTTAAACCATTACATTGGGAAACAAACACTGTCCTCTAAAAACAATGTTTGTTTTTAGCATCACATGATTCTTTTCTTATCTAGGAAAATTTTTATATAATTTTAAAAACTGTAATTATTTAAAAAAAATCTGTCCTTGAAAGACCATCGGTGACAATAACAGAGTAAGAACTGAAATGTATACAGGTTCTAACCTTAAAATTGTGATTGCAATGAAATCTCCAAAAAAGAACAACAAATCATACATTTCTATTGTTATTTTTAATGTCTGTAAATGTCCAATGAAATATGTCAGTTCTAGTAATCACTTACATTTAAACAGCTCTAAAGTTCCTTCACCAGCAACTCAGCTGCCTCCATCCTAAGTACTTTCTTATAGCGGAAAACCTACAATTTAACTCAGAACTTTAAAAAGCAATGACACTGGTGACTCTATAAATATTTTCAACATATCATTAATTACACTTAATTCATTTTAACCTCTGTGCAAACTGTACATAACTGATATATTGGAACAAATACTTTAATATAAGAACTACTCATTAGAAATGTGTATAGCTTCTGCATTATAAATAATTCAACAATGTCTGACCAATCAGAATCAAACTCTTGACAGCGTTGTGATGTAAATGTTATTGAAGGCACTGAATAATGATGGCAGAAAGGCATGAAAGGGGAAACTAATGACAAGATTCTGTTCCTTTAATTACAGCAAGTGTTTGAGGATATTAGCTCCATCCCACAGCCTGTTTTGTCATATGCCATCAAAATGTGTCACTGGGTATATACACAGAAGCCGCAATGCTGAAAACAACAACAGAAAGCCTGTCATGTATTTTCTACTCGGATAATTATGTAACAGTGGGCCCAGTAAGGAGTTGCATAATCACTGTTATTTAGCCTATACCATATTAACTACTGTACTATATTAAATTATATCAATAAAAAAAAAAAAAATCTCTTTGTTTGGTAATGTTAGTACACATATAAATTAGGGGAAAAGTTTGCTAAAGCTTTTCAGGACAAATTGACAATAATTATATCTCCAACAGTTTTATTTACAGAGATGTATGTCTTATGGTGTTGTTCATATGAGAACAGCAGGGTTTATGAAAATCAAAATTCTCATTAAAGCAGCAGAAGTGTTCAATATTCACCAACATCTGTTCATCTGGCTTTATTCATTTCAATATTTGTGGAGGGCTGATTCGTTATGGCACTAAATTGATCACATTTTCTGGCTTTTACATTCACAATGGCCCATTACACTAAACCTGATTACTTTAATACCCAATAACATAATATAACATACAATTGCACTATATTATAAAGAACCCATAACAGCGTAGTGCTGTGCCATGTCTTGTCTGCAATGAATGCACAGCAATGAATCAGGATTAAATTACATATGCTCCAAATACACTTTGTAGTTGGTGTAATCAGGATTTTTTGCATGGCATAGTACTCGTTATACTTCATAAAATCAGTGTAAAAGTATTCAAGATCATTACAAACTCTCAAAAATTCTCAAACTGATGACTTCTCAGACTTTTTAGATTGTGCTGATGGATCCTGAATATCCAGATTATAATCAGTGGGATTTAACCATTAAACCATTTTTCAGGTTTTCTCCATCTCAGAATGCTCAGCATGCTCAGACCCATTCTCGACTCTGTATACACGACTGTATGGCTAAACACACTAAATACTTTATTGTCAAGTTTGCTGTTGACACCACCTTGTAAGGACTCTTGATATGATTCAAAACAATGACTAGGCCTATCTGGAGGAAGTTGCATCCTGGTGTAAGTTAAAAAAAAAACTTTCTTTTAATGTTGTCTAGATGATGGAGCTGGTGTTCCGCTTTGGAAAGAAGCACAGCTGGATGTACAGCAAACTCTGAATAAGGCGAACCCCTGTGGTGAAACTCTTACACTTCATATATCTAGGAGTTCAGATCTTCGAGGACTTAACTCAGTCTGCACACACCAAGATGATCGTGAAGGCACAGCGGCACCTTTGTTATCTTTGCAGACGGAGGAATTTCTGACAGCCATCACTACTGATAACTTCCTTAAAGGCAACCTCACCACCAGTCTGGAGCTTGAACAAAGGTAGTGCAATCAGCTGAGCATTCCACTGGTAAACATCTGCCAGACCTGAAGGACACCTATGTCCAGTAAAGAAAAGAGAGCGATAGGAGGAAGGGCGTTACTAATAGGCATGATCTTCCATGCTGTGCAATCTAAAAATCAGTCCCCTGATGTACTGAGCAGTCCTCCAGTATACAACCTGCACATCAATACTGCACATCAATTTATAAAAATAAAAGTGAGTGCTTTGTAAAAGAGCAGCTGGACTTTTTGTTGTTTTTTAATTATCCCACTTTAAATCGTGAATAGATACTGTAAATGTAATCATTTTCAAAGTTTAAGATCTATGGATTTTTTTATAGCTATAATATGATAATATAAATGCTTTACATTGTTTACAGTTTGAAATTCTACTTGTATTGGCTTTATTGACAAATGAAACCTTTTGGCTAATGTTTTGATTAAAACAACTTTTACCTAATTGCGGACTGTATTCATTTCAAAGGTTTTTATATCATATATTTATTTGCTTTTGTCAAGAAAAGTATATTGTAAACTCAGTAACAAAATGTCAAGAATTAAGTTTGCAGTTGCAGTTTTAAAATATATTGCTGTGTTTGGAAAATCACTATTATTATTCTTTTTATTTTAGCTAAATACGATGTTCATACATAATTCCTTGAATTATTTATTGAATTCGCATGCAATACATATTCTTAGAGAATGTGCTACTTTATTACTTACGGTGATGAACTCTCATTGTTGAGTCCTACTGTATGTAAAATACAAAAGATAAATATGTATAAAAATGAATTACTTTTATATTGTTAAGAGTGCAAATTAACATCTCTTGTTGTAATTCACCCTAAAATGTTAAAATATAATAAAAGCATTCATCCTTAGATTTTATCATCTCTGTTTCTTATAGCAGGTTGAAAGGATTTTTTTAAAACAAAATTAACCGGTAGTTAGAAACACATTATGTAGATTTGAATCGGTAAAACACTTACTTAATTCTGTACAAAAGAGCAATTACCTATTGTACCATATTCCTGTATTGTAATCATTTTTATTCGAGGATTAAAAGCTTTTGTAATATCTATTTCATAAAATGAATACAGCAGAAAAATGGTAGAAAAAAAAAAACCCTTTATCCCATTAATAATAATTCACAGTTGCTTATTCAATGCCAAAACCTGTTTCAAACTATCAAATGATTAAATGCAGTATTCAAAGTTTGGGAGACAAATTCAGGAATCTAAAAAAGACAGGACATACAGCACTGAGAGACTAATGTCAGAAATGGCATACAAATGAACAGAATAAACTTTAACTTACTTCTACTGATTTACATCGAGTAGGTGCTACTTTGTGTTTTGTGTATTTGTCCCACATTTTCCTGTATTGTCTGTTTGCACTGTCTTTTGACTTGCACTGCTTGCACTCGGTTGCAAACGATGCACTTTATGCGGTGAGGACGCTTACTTCAGCCCTTAGCTCTGTGTTCTGTTATGTCGCTCTATGTTGTTTTATGTAGCACCAGGGTTCTGGGGAAATGTTGTCTCATTTCACTGCGTACTGTGTCAGCTTTATATGGTTAAAATGACAATAAAAGCTTCTTGACTTGACTTTCTTTGAACTAACCAACTCTGAAGATCTTAACCCTCTATGGTTTTCTCCACATTGTGTTGTTTATTTTTTTCATAGTTAACATTTGCAAGCTTGATTGTTAGCTTGAATCAGTTTGTATCTGTCAAACTTGACTTGATCTCTAAAACTGTAATTGTTTTGATCAAACAAACTAGCCCAAGCAGGCCGGCAAGTTTTCAATGGTTCCTTAGATGAACTTTGAAGTCTGCTATTGTCTATATATATGAGTTGGATAAAGGCTGGTTAAGCATGAAGAATACACTGGGGAACCTGAGCAAAGTGAATCCCTACGGGTTCTTCAGTGTTCACGCCTGACTGTCCTCACTTCCAGCACCACAATACATAGCTGTGCCTGCACAGCGTGCCACCACAGCATGGTGTTTATGGCACTACTACCATCTGGCACCGATGTTCTTCCAATTGTGAGTGACGTTCAGGCAATCTTTTGTTTTATTGCTTTATCTTAGACAATTTGTTCCATTTCTTAACCATTATATTGTGTTAGGGTAAAATTTGATCAATTTCAAGTTGTCATTTAACAGACGCTTTTTACTTTTTTTCCGTTGAAAGTGGGCTTCATTATATCCTTAAACAAAGCTATTCTAACACAACAAAAGAAACTGTCACCATTTTGGTTAATTCTTGATGTCTTAAAAAATAAAAATGACATCTGTGGTGCTATTGGTCAAATTTGACCCACCAAAAATATTGACTGTTATATGTATCCATGCATCATATAAAAGTTATGGGTTGCTTCGTGAATCAAACTTGGCTCAACTACACACACACATTACAAGGGTTAAAGCAGTGAAGTACAGTAATCCCCTTTTATCGCGGTGGTTACGTTCGAAACCGCCCGTGATAAACGAAAAACTGCGATAAATAGACACAACCCCAAAAATGATATTTAATGTATACAGTACTGTACTGTATTAACATTTTACTTCATTTTATAATTAATAATTCTATTTTTATTAATAAATTTCATTATTTCAACTTAAAACTCCATAAAAACAATTTCTTTTGTTGTGTCAGAATAAGCTTTTTTGTTTATCGTGTTATCCGCGAGAGACCGTGAAAATTAGCCAAATAAATTAGTTATGTGGCAAATGCAATTCAATGATAAATTGAAATTGAGATTCGAACCGCGTCAAAGCGGGGGATTACTGTAAACTGGAATGACTGTTACAAATGTGTTGTAGTTTAGTGTTATTTTTCACTTCTGTGATAGACATTAAATACAAACATGAGTTTAGATCTGAACATTCTTCCTGTGCAAGTTTTCTCTGGGTTCTCCAGTTTCCTCCTTAACCATCCAAGTAGTTAAAACGACTATTCTGAATTTCTGCTAAGTGTAAATGAGTGTGTGAATGTGTACGCAAGGTCTTTTTCAATGACATTTACTGTACATTTTCCCCTTTCCTGTCACATAATATAAGCACAAAGCATGAAGACAGAAAATCAATAAACTGGAAGGGAAGCAATGAATGACAACATTGAGTATAGAAAGGCAAACAAGATGTGTGAGTGACGTGTGAGGTGAGACTATATACAAGTGCCTATTAAGCATGAATGTGGATCACATGCAGAGATCATGTGACATGACACATGAGGGTGGAGTGTCTGATTAGAAATGTAATATCTTATTTTATAGTGTCCTACTCTGGTTGTAGATCCATCATGACTACAATCAAATTGAAGTGGATGTGAAGATGAATGTATGAATTCCTCCCTCATATGTGTGCTATATTAAATTGTACTTTTATGTGTCATTTACATATTTACAGTACATATACAAACTCATTTACCTTTCTAGAACTTTTTTTACTGAAACTTTTGAAAGTCTTTGTAAATAGTGGCTAAGTTAGCTAAAAGTGCATCTAAGGCAAACACACAAGTTTCCCCCTCACACTATACAAGAAATATGGATGACTTGTATATGTCCTTGTTGCAAGAAATACATGAGAATGAATAATAGAAAGCACCATGTATTCCAGCAACAGGAATTGTCATCGATCCTATCTGATATTATGTGTGTGTGTGTGTGTGTGTGTGTGTGTGTGTGTGTGAGGTATTCATGTTTTGTAAATGAGTTATTTACTTTAATGTCACACTCAGCACTGATGCAAAATGAGTTTGGATTCAAGCCAGCATTGCATCAATTATTCAGCGGTTACACATGAGGCCATCTGACCTTGAATTTTAATGTTGATTTAGTAATGAGTAGTGTTTTTATCTGATATTTCCTCCATATAATACATACACATGGTCTACATACATAGCCTCAAGGTCTACATACATAGCTAAGCGTCATCTGAAAATATTTAACTTTTTTTCAGATTTCAGCAAGAAGAGGTGTTTGACAAAAGAAGAATAAAATTGAAATCAATCCCATGGTGGGATTAGGAAGCTGTCACAAGCTTTTGATGAGCTTCATTAAGAAATATGACAGTCGCATCACGCACAACAGTGTTCCTCAACCAAAATAAAATAAAAAAATAAATAACAGTTCTTTACAGTTCTCTCTCTCTCTCTCTCTCTCTCTCTCTCTCTCTCTCTCTCTTTCTCTCT
>JAAIIK010000024.1:7380186-7395012 GCA_014706435.1 Silurus glanis
TATATATATATATATATATATATATATATATATATATATATATATATATATATATATATATATATATATATCTCACTTATTATCTTTCATTTCAATTTATTTTTTCATAATTAACACCAAATTCTTTATTCTCCCAAACACCTAATTGCTCTGGTAACTCTCTTATCCATGATCATTCAGCAATTCTGGATGAGATAGTGACCAATTAGAGCAATTGCAGCAATTACAGCAATTAGCCAGATGTCTCTATTGGTCCATTTTTGTTCCAGAGAAAAGGTTGAATCCCCAAACATTAATTTATTTTTGGAAAATGATTTATCCTGGTCAGAATTGCTGTGGAACCTGGAGCTGTGAGGTGCTATATGCGACCCCACCTCAAGGCATGGTCATGCAAATTGAAGCATTGCCATGGCTAATCTCGAGCTTTGCTTTTTGATATCTTTTATCATCCATTGTTTTCTGTATAGTTAATTAACCGAAGAAGAAATCATTCGTGAAATAGTCATTTGGAACAAACCATGTGATATACAGTGTGTATCTATTTCCTTAGCATTGTTCTATATTTTATTAGATTTCATAAAGCAATTTTGTAATTTATTGTGATGACTCAGCCTACACTTAGGTGTGTGGTTGCACTAAATTTATGGTTGTATTGATCCACTAAGACATAGAGTCGGTGTAAGCCAGTCGATGTGTAACATGGAGATTTTAAGATGCACCAATAGCCTTATTTGGATTGGGTTAATTTATCAGTGGGATGTCTTTAATGATTTATTATCATGTTTCTTCAGTGATAAAACTCTTGCAATAAAATGACCACAGTAGGCATGAGTTTCAAGTTTGAGGGTTTTTTTTATTAATTAGGAAGGTATCTTCATGTGATCATCACACTCCACTTACAGCATTGTGTCAAAATGGTTGAAATTTGCAAATGGCACTGTAGTGGAGCAGAAACATGAACCAAACCAAGCTTCCAGCAACTATTTGAAAACACAAATCATAAATAATTTTTTTATTTTTATTTTGCAGTTTTTGAAGTATTATTTGTACTATCTGTGTGATGGTCACTAAAACCCTTTCTATAAGACATAATGTGGCAAGAAGAAGCAAACTTTTTCCTCCAGCATGAGGCGATATTTGCATAGAAAATCATAGATGAGTAACCAAATGGAACTTACATTATCAGACAACTGCTGATTTTGTTCGAAAACAGCAGGTGATTTGACCTGTAAATTTCTTAGAGGACATTCAGACACACAGATGTTTGGTCTAGACAGAAATAGAAAGTCACATAAAACACCTGTAAACAGGAACTTGTGTGTGTTTCTCTTTTTGATCATCATGTAAGACTGCATTAATTGCATGCAGTAACTTATTCAGTAAGACTCCTTTCAAGCTATGAAATTGTGACTCAATGACTATACATCCTACTTTAAAATGCTTTTATTCAAACAGAGTTTAAATGTCAATTGTGTGGTCCATATCAGATTCCATAACGCCCCCAACACCCACACTCACACACCCACACCTAAAATCCTTTAAAAAAAAGAATCCGACATTTAGAAACCAGGTGTGAAAAGTACACCTTCCTACTTGCACAATGTTAAAAGCATAACTATTTTTATCATGTGTTACTTAATCAAAAAATATGACTACCTCTGTACAAAGCAGAATTTTGGGCAATTTTGGTTTTGTGGGGCAATTAGGTGTTACATCAGGACAAAAAACTAATAAAATATAGTCATGATCTCAAAGAAGCAATTGTGGCTGGCCATTAATCTGAAAAGGTTATTAGGCCACTTCCATACTATTTAAAATTCTATGTTCTTTAATGAGAAGAGTTGTTTAGAAATAGAGATCTTTCAAAGAGGTACTTTCAATCTTATTGAATTAGAAAAAACGACCCTTTCCTCTAACAGGAAGATGGCAGTATGAATTAGATTTTTCAAAAGCCCTTCTGAACAAATGCAGAAGTTCTGGATTAATATTCTTTAGATTAAGGTGAATATGTTTGGTCATCATGGGCATTTCATAAAATAATAATGGGTTGTAGTGGCTGGACCTAAACTCTAGTGAGGTGCTATGGCAGGATCTTAAGAGTGCTGTGGATAAATAATTGCCCTCATTTTTTTTTTCTCATTTAATATTTTAATGTTTTCTTTATAGACAAAAATATGTTGAAATATATTATGATTTCTGTTGTCAGTTGAGGTCATTTGTTTATTTAAATATGCTAGCGAGGACCACAAATATGTTATTTATCCCCTAAAAAATAACAAAGAGCTGACAACGGATGTACTTTTTTTTTCCCATGACCATAATATTATACAGTGTAAGATACAGTGTAATTAGATTCCGATCCCTGGGGTTTACCTCTGAGAATCCTCTCTATAGTGCTGTGAAGTTGATATGAGACATTGCTGATGGGAACCTTATTGGAATCC
The DNA here is from genome assembly GCA_014706435.1 of Silurus glanis. Taxonomy (NCBI): domain Eukaryota; kingdom Metazoa; phylum Chordata; class Actinopteri; order Siluriformes; family Siluridae; genus Silurus; species Silurus glanis. The sequence goes on from JAAIIK010000024.1 coordinate 7,382,631, forward strand.
AAGCATCAGATGGGGAAGCTTTATACAAATCTGCAGATCTAGAAAAAGCACATCTTTCTGGGTGAAATAGCTTGAACTCCAGCCATTATCACTGCCCAAAGCAACTGTCTCTTTTTGAATCAACTGTGAAATTGCATTGGAAGAAAGGTAAGCAAATACTGATACACTATTGCATTTTGTGCACACAGAGCATCTCATTTTCTGCTATATTCTGCTTCTTCGGGAAAGGTTTATACTGAAAGAATTGTCATGGTGGGAAAGTAAAGGATATAGTGGCCAAATGCATATCTAAAAATCTACTAATGTAATTGAATTCTTTATCTACCACAAAATGAGATCGATCGTGCAAAAAAAGAGGGAAATAAATCTACTATGGAAGAAAAAAGAAAGAAAGAAAGAAAGAAAGAAAGAAAGAAAGCCACACTACTACTACTACTACTACTACTACTAATAATAATAATAATAATAATAATAATAACAGGATAATGACTTAACATCGTTAATATGCTGGACCAAAGGAGAAAAAAAAAATCTTTTAATCCAGAAAATTACTTTATTAAATGGTGCATTTGCTTAACATTTATAAATTTTAGTAAACAAACCATTTATCACTGCATGAATGCACCATCAGTAGTATTAACATAAAAACTAACACAAACACTAACCTTTACTCACTTATTCACCTTTTCTTTACAAAAACTCCAAACCTAAAATGATATCTGTGTGTATTTTCAAGCAAAATTTGCATGAACTTGAATTCAACGATAGCTAGCAGCAATAATTCTTTAAGGCTTTAATAAAAAGATAAGCTAAATCGTATTTATTACAGGAAACCCACTTCATTTTTACTTCATTCACTTCACTTCATTCACTTTTATTGATTGATTGATTGATTGATTTTGTAAGTGGTTAACAGATTAAAGGTTAACCTGGCAGTGTGGAAGATTCTGGAAATCTGATCGAATACCTAAATGCTGAGATGCTTGTTATTACCACAGTTTGTTTATATCAATCCAACAATATGACTTCAAAAGCAAAAGCCAATAGTTTAAGTAGTGTAATAATCAATAAATATAAAGGGTATGAACAATAAAAACATACCTGATAAAATGTACAACTGAGATTGAGGCAAGTTTAAATATTTACACCTCGAGACCAGAAGTCAAGAAGATATTGTTAGGGGGGAGTGAATGAGGCGGGGCGCGCAAGGGAGAAGAAGCAGGGTGCTCCCTGACACCACCCCCTCCCCCAGGGGCGGCACCAGACCCCCTGACCCGGCAACGAGGCCGGCCCCTCGTCCGGGGCGCCGGGCAGCGTGGATGCGAGGCATGGAACTCCGCCAGCAGCGCCGGCTCCAGCACGTCCTGCCGGGCCACCCATGACTGCTACTCCGGACCATACCCCTCCCAGTCCACCAGGTACTCGAGGCGACCCCCGCGCCGTCTGGAATCCAGAACCTCCCTCACCACATAGACAACGGGCTGGTCCACGACCTCTGGCTGGGCGGGCGCAGTGGGGCCACCTGGGTGGCAAGAGACAGGAGAGGCACAAGGTTTGAGCAAGGACACATGGAAGGTAGGGTGAATGCGGTACCTCGGCGGCAGTTCTAGCCGGTAGGACACGTCGTTGACCCGGTCGGCGATTCTGAAGGGCCCAATGAACCAGGGGCTCAGCTTGCGGCAGGGCAGCTTCAGCTTCAGGTCCTTGGTGGACAGCCACACAAGGTCCCCTGGACGGAAGCGTGGAGAGTCCAGCCGTCGTGCGCCAGCGTGTCAGCGGGTGCTGCGGAGGGCTCGACGCAGCTGGGTGTGTGCCGATTCCCAAACCCGACTGCTCTCCCGGAATCAAAAGTCCACTGAGGGACATTGCTTGGTTCATCCGACCAGGGGAACAGGGGTGGCTGAAACCCCAGCACGCACTGAAACGGGGTGAGCCCCGTAGAGTCCTGGCGTAGCGAGTTCTGTGCATACTCGGCCCACGACAGGAACCGGCACCACTCCCCCTGGTCCTGGCCACAATAAGTTCTCAGGTAGCGGCTCAACTCCTGGATCTTCCGCTCTGCTTGGCCATTGGACTGCAGGTGGTAACCCGCCGTCAGATTCACCGACACCCCCAGGAGTTTGAAGAAGGCTTTCCAGACCCGAGACGTGAACTGAGGGCCCCGGTCCGAGACAATTTCCTCCGGGAGTCCGAAGTTCCGGAAGACGTGATGGAACAGGGCTTCCGCAGTCTCGAGGGTGGTGGACAGGCTCTTCATGGGGACGAAGCGGCAGGCCTTAGAAAAGCGGTCGATCACCACCTGGATGCAGGTGTGGCCCTCGGACCTGGGCAGATCCGTTACGAAGTCAATTCCCAGGTGGGACCAGGGACACTGAGGGACGGGGAGTGGCATCAGCTTGCCCACTGGCAGGTGGCGTGGAACCTTGGACACCGCGCAGGTGAGACACTCCTGCACGAAATGCGTGACCTCCTCCGTCATTCCTGGCCACCAATATCGTGCTTTGATGAGCTGGACCGTCCGTTTCTCCCCCGGGTGGCCCGTGCCCGGTCCCTCGTGGACTGACCTGATGAGCCTGTGCCAGCAGGAGGTTGGGACGAAGGTACGCCCTTCTGGGCACCCCGCAGGAGCGGCCTCTTGCCGTGCTGCGGTGCGTATCTCCCGGTCAATCTCCCAGACGATAGGCCCCAGGATGAGTGCAGGAGGAAGGATGGGTTCTGGGTCGCAAGGTTCGTCCGGTCCGTACATCCGGGATGGGGCGTTAGCCTTGCCGTTCAGCGCACCGGCCCGGTAGGTGATGTGGAACCGGAACCTGGTGAAGAAGAGAGCCCAGCGTGCCTGTCGGGGGTTGAGCCTCCGGGCCTCCCAGAGGTACTGGAGGTTCTTGTGGTCGGTGACCACTGTGAACGGGTGCTCAGCTCCTTCCAGCCAGTGTCTCCACTCATCCAAGGCCAGTTTGATGGCAAGGAGCTCGCGGTTGCCGATGTCGTAGTTCTGCTCGGCGGCGGAGAGCTTGTGTGAGAAGAAGGCACACGGGTGGAGCTGGGGAGGTGTTCCCGACCGCTGGGAGAGAGTGGCCCCTACCCCGGTTGAGGAGGCGTCAACTTCGACCACGAAAGGCTTCCGGGGGTCGGGGTGACGCAGAACAGGGGCGCTACAGAAACGACGGCGGAGCTCGTGGAAGGCCTCCTGAGCCTCTTTGTTCCACCTCAGGGTTCGGGCCTTACCCCTGAGGAGCGAGGTGAGGGGGACGGTGATCCTGCTGTAACCCTGGATGAACCTGCGATAGAAGTTCGTGAAACCCAGGAAAAGCTGGAGCTCCTTGATTGACTCAGGGACGGGCCATTCCCTCACCTCCTTAACCTTCCTCTCGTCCATCTGGATCCCCTCCGCACGGATGATGTAACCCAGGAAGTGGATCGTTGGGCGGTGGAACTCGCCCTTCGAGAGGTTAAGGTAGAGCCGGTGAGAATGAAGTACTTTCAGGACGGCACGCACATGAGTAGATCAAGATATCGTCTATGTAGACCATGACGAATCTCTGGAGGTAGGGCCGAAGTACTTCGTTCATGAACCCCTGGAAGACGGCTGGAGAGATGGAGAGACCATACGGCATGACACGGTACTCATAGTGCCCCGAGGGTGTGATGAAGGCAGTTTTCCACTCGTCTTCCTTCCTGATGCGCACCAGGTTGTAAGCGCTCCGGAGATCGAGCTTGATGAAAACCCGTGCCTCCCTCAGGTCCTCCAGAGCAGCGGGCACGAGCGGGAGGGAGTACGGAAGAGGAGCGATCTGCGAGTTCAGCTGTCGGTAGTCGATCCAGGGGTGCAGACCTCCGTCCTTCTTTCCCACGAAGAAGAAGCTTGACGCTGCTGGGGAGGACGAGTGCGTGATGAACCCCTGGCGGAGAGCCTGTTGCACGTATTCCTCCATCGCTCGGTGCTCAGGAGCGGACAGCGGGTATACACGGCCCTTGGGTAGCTTAGCACCGGGAAGCAGGTCAATGCAGCAGTCCCAAGGTCGATGAGGGGGGAGATGGGTGGTGGCCTGCGCACTGAACACATCCTCAAATGCCTCAAACCGCCCCCGGGACCCGCGTTGGAAGTTGGGCGCGTGCTTTTGTAACCATGGTCTTCCCAGGATCACACTGATGGTGGAACTCTCCAGTACCAGGAACCGGATCTCCTCTCGATGAAATAGCCCCACTTGTAGCGTTACCACCGGCGTGCAGTACTTCACCCACCCCTCACCCAGAGGGCGTCCCTGGATGGTCTGAACTGCTAGGTCCTGGGAGCCCCTCTCTTTCTGGCTGGCGGCGTCCCACAGCGACTGCGCCCAAGCAAGCGTACTCCCAGAGAAGCGGGAGATGAAAAAAGCCACCTTTGATCGTTCGGTGGGAAATCGCTGTGGTTGCATCTCGATATATAAGTTCACCTGAAGCAGGAAGCCGCGGCATTCAGAAGCTTCTCCGGAGAACGCTGCCGGGAGCGCCATGGGACTGGCGGTGAATGCGGGGGGGGGGGTTTGCCGAGCCGCCGCGGACGGGAAAGCTGCTCGGAGCGCGGCGATGAGGTCCCGGACCGAATCGGATACCGTGCTGGGTTGCTGCTCCATCGCGAGGTAAGTGCCGGGTAGATCCTCTCACTTGTCGTTTTCTTTCCTTTCCTTTCTTTTCTTTCGATCCGTAATTCTGTTAGGCGGGAGTGAATGAGGCGGAAGCCGAATCACCAGCAAACAGAGTTTAATGAAAATAGTTGCAGGGCAAACACACAGAGTCCAACAAAGACAATAACGGACAATGGAGTGGAGCGAGTGAAGTGCTTATATGGGTGTGTGTGTAACGAGGGACAGGTGTGTGAAATCAGTATGATGGCGAGGAGCTCCAGACAGGCGGGGCGCGCACGGGAGAAGAAGCAGGGTGCTCCCTGACAGATATCAACATTTTGAATTTTTTGTTAATTTTTAGACATTGATTAAATACACTTAAGTCCATACTACAGTAGTTAAGGTGTATTTCATTTTTGTGTTTAACATCTAGACTTATTAGTTTCCTTCACATTCTTTTATCAACGCTGATGTTTGATTTAAATCTTAATTAATACTTAATTATTTAGTGGTTTAAATGCTATTGGTGTCAACTCAGGACCAGAAGACACTTTTATGCACACTATGGGGTTTTACCGACTGTAATGCGCACGGTATTGTTCTCCAGATGACTCTTATAAAAAATTAAACCCTCAGTTTTAATATTAACAGTGCTAGATGACAAAATGAAATTTAATTGTAGAATGTAGCCTTCATCATATAGTGTGGTAAAAATTTATGCATGCCTTTTATTTTTATATAAATAACTAAAATATGAAAATTGAATAGGGGTTATATTAATAGTAAGATATAAAGCATGTGGGTTTTATTTTGTTTAAAGTACAGGAAATCTTGCCCTTTAGATTTTCATAATAATACAGAATATCAGGTGTATTTTCTGTATATTCTGCAGTTTTAATTGCATGGGTAGCTTTAAGGTCAGGAGAGCAGATACTGTGTTTGGTATCTGTCATAGCTAATTATTCGATGATTATAGTAACTAGGCTTTAAAAGCTAAATATAATCTATGCCTTTTTAACATGCATTTATACTCTGATGGTTCATGGTGTTGTGGAAATGCATTCAGGACAAGAGCAATGATAAAACAGCAAACCATTTTTGCATGTATTTGGAGTAATGTGGAAAATTCTCAGGCAGTGAAGATTTTGTGTCTGTATTCAAGTGACCTTGAAATGCAATTTAATCTTCCCACACATCAAAAAAAAAAAGGGGAAAGAAGACCAGTGAGATTCAAATTAGTGCATTCTAAGTGAGTGGCACAGAGTAAATGTGGCCAGTTTGAGAAGAGAGCAAATGAAGAGGAACCGATGATAAAAGCACCATTTAATGGGAACTTTTTTTTTTTTAAATCAGTAAGTGACTGATATCGATAGGATCCTCCGTCATTCATTACACTAGAAGTGTAGAGCTCGGTTATTTGCACTGTTGGGTTTTGTTACTAGATTTATTTCGTTATTTATTTATTTATTAATGCCTACATTTTAAGTGTCTGCTCAGGGTTTAAAATCTTGCTTTGTGCTTGCTTACTGACTGTCATGTAAATGCAAAGTATTCACTTTCAAATGTGCAAAACTCAACTGAGATTTGGTCGACGTTTGCAGTTCATAAATAAATTCGTACACGAAGAGGCACGGTAAAGAGATTCAGACGCGTCAGAGCCGGTTAGAAAAGCAATATATTTGTGTGTAGTTGTGACAGGATTAGTAATTGATGCCAACCCCAATTAAGGAAACATAAAATATATATATAACTATAACTTTGCTATTGCACACTAACATATGGTAGTGGTTTTTCACTCGGATATGTTGTATACTGGTGTACAATTAAATGCTAGAATTTCTTTCTTTCTATTCATTATTGTTCTATAAAAGCACAAATGATAGAAGAATTAGACCTGTGAAATAAGAAGGCCCTGAAGACTGGAGGCAGGTTGGAGGCACTCTGTCCTGCTCATCTTCACACTATGAGGAAGATTAAAATGTCTAGGAAATGAGTTTCATCTCCTGCCTGGATAAATGACCATGAAGTGTAATTAAAGAGGTTTAGTTAATTTCGCTGCCTTTAGTCCCTTTAAGTCATTTTAATCATTCAGTCAGACTGGTCATGCATAATTACAAAGCCTGACGAACTATTAAGTCCTACACCTAGTGGGACTGTGGAACAAGAGAATAGGCTCTTTAATGTCCTTTTCTATTTTTGGAGCAAAGCAACTCTTTTTTTGCTCCAGAAATCATTGACCTATACTACGGTGTATATATAATTGTTCCCACATTATTGGAGGAAATTATATTAACGACAGCCAGTGAGCCATTAAAGATCTATTACACAGAGATGCATATTTAATCTGTCTTTGTTTATTATTAAAGGGCAATAAACGTATAAATGTTGAACCATTTGTTTTAATAAATTCTCCATTTCCAACATTTGATATAATTAATTTTGTTTAGAAATTGCAGAAATGTTTTGTATCCTCTTGTGTACATACTGTATATACAGGAGGTGGTAGCTCAGTGGTTAAGATATTGGACTTCTGTTTAGAAGGTCATGAGTTCAAATCCCACCACCACTATGCTGCCACTGTTGGGCCCTTGATCAAGTGCTCACTTGTATCAATGAGATAATGTAAATCATTCTGGATAAAGGTGTCTGCCAAATGGCATTAATGTAAATGCAGTGATCTGATTAGCCAATCATGTGTCAGCAACAGTTAACTTGATTGAAGCCTTCTAAATTGATTAAAGCCCCAGTACCACCTGAAGATAAGGAGCCCCAAAGCTTGACGCTGCCACAACCAAGCTTCTCACTGGTGCATGGTGCTATGGCATGGTCTCATCAGACCATTCACATTTTGTCACAGGTTGTTGGTGAAATGTATCTGGGCTTAGAACTTCAACACACCAGACCCCATAGACCAGGTATATAAAGAGTATGAAAGATTGTTGTAACATGCATGATATTCATGCAGCTCCATTAATGTTGCGGTCTCTTGAGAAAACTTAGAATCCCTGATATTTTTTATTCTATGTACGTTTTTGAAGACCGTCTTGTTATTGGCAAGGGCACTAAGCTGACCCATATTTTTTATATGTGTTATTGATGGCATTCACTGTGTTCCAGGGCAGATTTCATGTTTTGGGAAATCTTTTGTACCTATCTGCTCAATCGATATCTTTTAATAACAAGTCCCCTTACATGCTTTTTAAGCTTTCTGTGGACCATGGGTTCAACTTCCAGATTAAATCAAAGAAATGTCAAATAAATTGATGTTTATTTGTGGTTAATTAGCTTCTCTTTATTGAGTAGTAATTCAAATGTGATGGGTAAGCTTGGGTTACAGTGCAATACATGAGGGAAATGGAATACAATTCGCAAGCAGTAATGTTATAGGTTTTATGAAGCTGACACGTGCTTTGCTATTTGGAAGCAAAACAATATCTTCTGCAAGTAACTAAGCAGTTACCACTCCAACCCATGTAAAATGACTTCATAGAGTTTGCTTTGTGCACACAGACATTGACATGCTGGAACAGGTTTTGGGTCTCCTAGTTTAGAGAAAGTTAGAGAATGTGTAGGGAATATGTAATGCTTCCACATTTAAAGACATCTTAAACAATTGTGTCCCTCCAACTGTGTGGTAACAATTTGGGGGCTGGACAAGTCAGATGTCCCAATATAATACATAGTAGAGCCATATATATAATAATAATAATAATAATAATAATAATATATAATAACATTCATAATGCTTTCTAAACATAGTAGTAATATGTCATTATTTAACACACATGTGACTCTTAGGAATTATTTGTTTGTTTTAATAAATAGTAACCCTATTTCCCTGAGGGAATGGGAGCTGTGTCGAAAATGCTTTGGGAACGCCTAGCATTGTTCCCGCTCTGAATCACGTGAAAAATCTGGCCAAAAGGCAGTCGTGATGTCATTGGTTGTCGAAGTCACACAAACCAGGAAGCTACAAAATGGGAGTGCGATGGGAGCGACATCAGCTTCTGGAAAAGGAGAAGGTAAACGCTGCAGGGATGCAGGGAGTACGGCCCGTTAACGCAACTCTCGTTTCCTCGGGGAACTAGGGTTACCTACGTAACCTAGTGACGTTCCCTTTCAGGGACTTGAGCTGCGTAGAAAACGCTTTGGGAACGAGTGTCCAATCGTGCCATACTGACCAGTCCTTGCCTAGTGTGTCTGAGCACAACCTGCATGCAGGACAGAGGAGCCGGGAGTGGCTCTGATGTTGAGGTAGTAGAACATGACAAACTTCAGCGGGGTGGACCAGCCCGCAGCGTTATAAATGTCTTTGAGCGATACTCCAGCAGACCAGGCCATAGAGGCCGCCATACCCCGGGTGGAATGAGCCTTAACTCCAAAAGGAGTTGGAAGACCAGAAGACTCAGAACACAGACAAATGGCATCCACAATCCATCTACTGAGCGTCTGCTAATTAGCCGGGAAACCTTTCCTGTGAGGGCCATAGCAGAGGAACAGCTGCTCCTACTTCCTCATATGTGTTTATCCCGTATGTTCTTTCCGTATGTTCTTCCCGTATGTGTCCAGTGCTCTCACACAGTCGTTTTTGCTTAATTAAAGAATAGGGTAAAGAATATCACTGGCCATGCCAGCGGCAAATTCCAGGAGAGACGGGGCCACAGAAAAAGCCTGTAGGTCCCCGACCCTCTTAAGGGAGGAGATTGCCAGGAGAAAGGCGGTCTTCACCGACAAATACCTAAATACCTAATACCCGTCGGCCAATGGCTCGAAGGGAGGCTCAGATAGAGCCGCCAGAACAACGGGCAAGTCCCACACAGGCACTCTAGGTTGTGTCACGGGCCTCAGCCTTTAGGTGCCGTGTAGAAAACGTGTCACGAAGGGGTGTTTCCCCAGCGACTGCACCACAGGCTGAGTACAATAAGCTGCGATAGCAGGCACTTAAACCTTCAGGGTTGACGGAGCCAACCCTGCAGCAAACTGTTCCTGCAGGAACTCCAGAACTAAACCAACCAGGCAGTTAACTGGGTCCAACTGGTGGTGCTCACACCAGGTGGTAAACAGATGCCATTTAGCGGCATACAACATCCTCATGGTGGGAGCTCTGGAATGGAGAATTGTCTCTAATACCTCAGTAGAGAGACCAGCTGCTAGGAACTGCCCCCCTCAGTGGCCACATCTTTCATAACTCTGGGCGGGGGTGAACCATGGTTCCCCTGCCTGTGGGAGGAGATTCCTGGAATTGCCCTTTCGGGAGAACCCTCTGCCTCTGTGCCACCACTGAAGGGGTCTTAAATGGAGGAGGCCAAGTGGGATCACTGCCATGAGACCAAACAGCCTCTGGAACTGCCTCAGAGTCAGTGACTGGCCTACTTTTACTCTCTTGACTCCAATGAGGATGACTTCGATCCAGGCAGGAGACAATTGTGCCCGCAACAGAGTCGAGTCCCACACACTAAGCCCAAGAAGGTGGTTCTCTGTACTGGAGAAAGCACACTCTCAGGGCTACATATATTTCAAACAAACAAAATACAGGGCAGGTCTTAGTGTGTCTACAACTAAATATGGAAATCCATGATTAATTTTTCTAGTATTGTCAATAAAAAAAAAAAAACACTAATTATAATACTAAATGCCTTAAAAACATTGCTATAAAAAAAACATGCCTTTGTTAAATACTTACAATTGTTAATTACTTTTAATACCATTAGATAATATTCTCAATGTCGAATGTGTTTTTTGAGTGTATTATGTTACAATCATGTCACAGGCTATTACAGATGTGGCCTTTATAGTAAGTGTTACTGAAAGATGTACTATGCTGTACATTCTGAAATGAACATTATTGTTAGAATGAAACGGAACAATATGGCAGTTCATGATGTATGACCCTTGTTAGTAGTCAATAAAAATAAATAATGTTGTGACGTGCTCAAAGCAGTTGCATTACATTTCCACCAGCTGGGGGAACATATCGCTTTAAATGTGTTATAACCATTTAATTGTATTCTCCTCACAGCTTTAAGGCTAAAGTGACCCCCTTTGGAGATGCATAATGCTAAGGACATTTTGTCCTTTTTTCAAGGACTTTCATTTGGCAAATTATACAGCTGCACTAATGAGAATGTTGGACTATTTTAAAGTTAAAGGAACTGAGTGAAGTGGATGACTTTATCAGATTGAGACTTCATTGTGTTTCATTTAATTTTGAACACCTCAGGCCAATCCCTAATGCATTGGAGGAAAATTCACACTACTTTCACTTTGACATTTTGTAGTTTTATTACCTGGAATTAAAATGGAATTTAACCAGGATTTAATTTTAAGAACCTACACAACATAATACTAATATTTAGTACTAATCAAGTAACTATGTTATGTTTAAGTGGATGATTGTAAAACCTGTTGGAAAAAGCTAGCTAGTCTGATGAAACCAAAATTTAACTTCCTTTTGGTGGAAACCCAACACTGCTCACTACACTAAAACAACCATCCCAAGCCTGACATTGAAGATGTTTTTCATAAAAACTATTTGCACAAAACATAATACAATACAGGAAAAACTTTCTTTCACTTTCAAGCAGTACAATGACCTTAAATATACCACCAAAGTTACACTAGATTTGTACAAAACCAAGTTTTAGAATAGCCTATAAAAATGCTCAAATCTTTGGAATTAGCTGAAAACAATAAGGAATTTTCTCTAAGAAGAGTAATGAAACAAATCTCAGTAGCTCTAATTGGTGGTTCTACCAAGACCTGATCAAATAGTAAGTAACTTTAAGCAAGAAATATTTACATAACAATCAAAGTATTTTGCTTCCCTTTTAAGAATAATTAGCAGCATAGGAGTTCCATGCAAATCAAACACTAGAATTTCCAGTGGACCTACAATGTAGAGAGTTGGGGTAAATACATGACCACAAGATATGAAAAATTGTATGTTTGTCTATTTTTAACTTGTGTTATAATATCTAGTAACAGGTCTACATGACACCTACATAAGTCATTTATATCAACTAGCTAAACAATCAGGTGGCATAAGGGCTACTTATTGTACAATATTATTAGCTTAGTTTAGGCTTCATTTTTTTTTTGTCACGGGCAGAGTAGTGGTACAGAAACAATAAAATACAGTTGGAAAACAACCAGTAGTGCAACTAGCAAATAGAACGCTAATATAAAACTACATTGGGAAACAGTTCGATAAATACCAGTAGTGCAATTAAATCAAATACATAAGATTCATGGTGCAGAAGGTTGAGGTGTATGCAACATAAATATGCAGGGAATATGATTCATTACATACAATGTATACAATATATTTCAGTAGCTAGAGATGTGCAGACGGCAATGGTGGGCAAATACTGTAAAAACCTTAAATAAAATAACTGTAGTAATAACATAATTGCAGAAAAGTGCAAGCGTAAAATAATAGATAAGGGCTAGTAGTTAATGTGTAGGAGCTCTGCATTAGTACAGCTAAAGGGGGAAAAAGCATTTCTTGTGTCTTTTTGTGAGACTATGATTATGTAAGTAAGTATGCTTTCAGCAGTACAGTGATAATGGTTCACTATGATCTGAGGAGATTTCTTCAGTCACCTCAAAATGTACAGATGTTTTTGCACCTTTTTACTAAAGGCAACATATTGAGGTTTCAGGAAAGTTCTGAAAAGATTTTGGCTCCCACTCATTTAAAGGATAAGATAGACTGTACCTACAGTGCCTTGTGAAAGTATTCGGCCCCCTTGAACTTTGCGACCTTTTGCCACATTTCA
>JAAIIK010000024.1:7395412-7408575 GCA_014706435.1 Silurus glanis
ATGTTTGAAGCCTGAAATGTGGCAAAAGGTCGCAAAGTTCAAGGGGGGCGAATACTTTCGCAAGGCACTGTATATTCCATTAATGAAGATAGGAGAGTGTTTTTATACCTTAACAATGATGAACGTCTCTAGGTTACGTATGCAATCCTAGTTTCCTGGGGGAAAAAAGCACTGTGTTGGAACGCTTTGGGAACGTGGCTGCATTGTCCATGCTCTGAATAATGTGTGTAATCAGTCAAAATTGGAGGCAAGCTGTCACAGGCAGGGTGATGTCACGACCAGAAAGTATAAAACGCACATGGAGTGAAGCCGGTGTCAGCTTCTTTCAGGTCCAATACCACCACACTTACCAGTCCATGACTAGTGTGAAAGAGCTAGGCCGAAGGAGAGAGGTGCCAGGAGTGGCACAGAGGTCAAGGTTGCAAAACCTGACAGAGGTGAGCTGGGTGGACCAGGTCTTGGAGGGACACTCCAGAGGACCAAGCCTTGGAGGCTGCCACACTCCGGGTCGAGTGTGCTCTGACCCCGAATGGAGCGGGGAGACCAGAGGACCCGTAAGAGGATGCAATAGCATCAATAATCCATCTGCTGAGGGTCTTCTTATGAGCAGGAAGGGCTCTCCTCGGAGGGCTGTAGCAGATGAACAATTGTTCCAACTTCCTCCAAAGACTTGTCCTATGGACATAACAGTTCTCGGACAGGGCACAGCCAGTTCAATCTCTCCTGGTCTGGGGTCTGGAATGGAGGAGAATTGAATGTCTGAAGCCTGACAGGTCGTGGGACGACTGAGAGCACCTTGGGGACATAACCCGCCCTAGGGTGCAGGAAGGCACTGGCCATGCCTGGAGTAAACTCCAGAAAAGAGGAGGCCACAGAGAGGGCCTGTAGATCACCTACTCTCCTCAGAGAGCAGATAGCCAGCAAGAACGCAGTCTTTATAGACAAGTCAAATCAAGTTAAATTTATTTCTATAGCACTTTTCACAATAGACATTGTCTCAAAGCAGCTTTACAGAATTTAAGAGTTAAGGTGAAATATGTATATTTATCCCTGATGAGCAAGCCATGGCGACTGTGGCAAGAAAAAACTCCCTTAGATGAAGTGCAAGTGACAAGTGCCTCCACGAAATCTCGGTCAACGGCTCAAAAGGGGGCTCGGAGAGAGCCTCCAGTACAACGGCCAGATCCCAACCAGGCACTCTTGGTCGCACCAGCCTGACCACCGCGGGGTTACTAGTAGGAGACGGACTCCGTCCTGGCGAACTTTCCCCAGAACTCCCAGAAGCACCGCGACAGGGGGCTGTCATACAGGCGCTGCCTTGGCCATGCCAGTGCCATGACATCCAGTCCCATCGGGGCTGGAGGATATAGGAAGAACCACAGGGGACAGAGCGATGTCTCTAGAGACGCGAACAGGTCTACTTGGGCTTTGCCAAACTTCTCCCAGATCTGCTTCACCACAGCACAACCCCCCTGGTGGTTGATATAAGAGACCACTGAGTTGTGATCCAAGTGGATCAACACATGATGGCCTCTAAGGTCCAGGAAGAAACGCTTTAGAGCCAGAAGTACAGCCAACATCTCCAGGCAATTGATGTGAGGAAGGCACTATGTGACAACCAGGGACTCACAACATGGGGCTTTGAAATAGGAACCCGGTATCACCCAAGCATCTAATGCATGTAGGCATTAAAAGTGCATGTATAGCACTTTTGTACGTCGCTCTAGATAAGGGCGTCTGCTAAATGCCGCAAATGTAAATGTAAATGTAGACATAGCTGCATTACCTTGATTGTACCAAGGGGATTGCCCTTGATTGAGAACCCATGGGCCCTGAGCCACCACTAAAGTGTACATGAGGCCAAGTGGAATGACATTGGACGCTGCTGCCATGAACCCGAGCAGTCTCTGAAACTGCTTGACAGTGAGTGACTGCTCTTCTCTGACCTTTCTGACAGTCATAAGGATGGACGCAATGTGGGCAGAAGAAAGCTGCATGCACATAGTCGTTGAAACCCCTATGACACCGAGATAGGTGGTTCTCTGTGATGAAGAAAGCACTCTCTTCTCGTCATTCAGCCGAAACCCCAGTTCCATCATGTGAGTGAGAACAACATCTCAATGCCGGACCACTAACTGCTCTGATCGAGCTAATATCAACCAATCGGCGATATAGTTGAGGATACGGATGCCCTTAAGTCTCAGGGGAGCCAGAGCTACATCAACAGATTTCGTGAAGGTGCGGGGTGATAAGGCAAGGCCGAAAAGAAGGACCCGATATTGCTATGCTTTGACCCCGAAAGTGAACCTCAGGAACTTCCTGTGAGAAGGGAGGATGGGTACATAAAAGTATGCATCCTTTAGATCGACCGTGACAAACCAGTCCTCGGGTCTGATCTGAGGCACAACCTGCTGATGGGTCTGCATTTTGAACCGGAGCCTCATCAAAGAGCGGTTCAGCTTACGTAGATCGGGAATAAGACCCAACCCACCGTCCTTTTTGGGAACTATGAAGTACCAGCTGTAGAACCCAGATTCTCGGTCTGATGGAGGGACCACCTCATTGGCCTCCTTCCTCAGGAGCATGTCTACTTCTCATTCCATGACCAGCGCCATAGTGGCTTAGTGACCCGAACTGAATCATATAGAGCCAGGTCCCTGAAGGGTCCGAAAGGGAAACGGGCACCGAGAAAAGTGGTGCTACATGCAATCCAGTCTCCCCCCCCACAGGTCAGGTCAGGACCTCTTGGCCAAAGCCCTCTTGTTGAAGATGACAGTCCTTGTCTCTATATTTTTCTGAATAACTTTCGCATAAAAAATCAACATCTTGCTGATAAAAAAAAAAAAACATTATTTTACAAAACAAATGAGACCCCCCCCCCCCCCCAAAAAAAAAAAAAAAAAAAAAAAAAAACAGTAAAAGAGGCAGAGTCTCAGGCTTGAGCTGCTTTCCCTAAAGGCAGGTGTCAACATTTTTATTTTGCACCACCTATCATGTCAAACTTTTTATTTCCAGCCAGTATCATTATGGAAACAAAATGATTAATGGAAAATTTAGCCAATAATTGCAGGATTCTAGCGATATATGGGAGGATTTTATTCCCCACGTGGGTGAGTCTTAGTTTAATTACTCTTTACAAACTTTTAGTGGTGAAAGAATACACGTGTGTAGTGACAAACCAGGAAGTGGATGCAGCTTTCAGTTCGGCATAAACAGCTTGTTTCCAGCTCGTGCTAACTGGAATTTGTTTACAAAAAAATAAAATAAAGAAAAAATTGGACAGTCAAAAAAGTTGTTTTATCTGCGATTTGCACAAAGCAGCGATGTGGAGGGGGAGGAGTAACAACAGAAACTTAGAGATCTGCATGGAGATGCTATTTTACATCTGTAATTTACAATATATTTCCCTTTACAGTTTTATATGATTGTGTGTGAGTGTGTGTGTTGATATTGTGATTTGTGGTGAGAGTAGTGAGCAGGTTGAGAAGAGCCTGGAGAGGTGGAGGTACGCGCTGGAGAGGAGGGGAATGAAAGTCAGTAGGAGTAAGACAGAGTACATGTGCGTAAATGAGAGGGAGGGCAGTGGAGTGGTGCGGTTACAGGGAGAAGAGGTGAAGAAGGTGGAGGAGTTCAGGTACCTGGGGTCAACAGTGCAAAGTAATGGAGAGTGTGTTAGGGAAGTGAAGAAAAGAGTGCAGGCAGGGTGGAGTGGGTGGAGAAGAGTGACAGGAGTGATTTGTGATAGTAGAGTATCTGCAAGAATGAAAGGAAAAGTTTATAGGACTGTGGTGAGACCTGCGATGTTGTATGGATTAGAGACAGTGGCATTGACTAAAAGGCAGGAGGCGGAGCTGGAGGTAGCAGAGCTGAAGATGTTAAGGTTTTCGTTGGGAGTGACGAGGATGGACAAGATTAGGAATGAGTTTATTAGAGGGACAGCGCATGTTGGACGTTTTGGTGACAAGGTGAGGGAGGCGAGATTGAGATGGTTTGGACATGTGCAGAGGAGGGACATGAATTATATTGGTAGGAGAATGCTGAGGATGGAGCCACCAGGAAGGAGGAAAAGAGGAAGACCAAGGAGGAGGTTCATGGATGTGGTGAGGGAAGACATGCAGGTAGTTGGTGTAAAAGAGGCAGATGTAGAGGACAGGGTGGTATGGAGACGGATGATCCGCTGTGGCGACCCCTAATGGGAGCAGCCGAAAGAAAAAGAAGAAGTGTGTGAGTGTGTGTGTGTGTGTGTGTGTGTGTGTGAGTGTGTGTGTGTGTGTGTGTGTGTGTGTGTGTGTGTGTGTGTGTATTTGAGATTGGAATGGCCGGACATCAATATGAATGGTCATGACTGTAAAACAATAGCTTGTCTGGCTACCTGGCCATCGATATGAATGCCAAATCATTTTCAATAGCCAAACATGTATAACAAAAGCTTTTAATGATCAGCCATTCATTTCTATGCAGACTGTATGAATAGAGTATGAATGGCCACATGAGTTTAGCAGGTGGAGGGAGTAAAGGATCAGACATAGTCTCAGATAAATGTTTGTAGGAATCTTATTTGTCATGAAAATCTTCATAAAATGTAAAATATAAACTCATGAGACATGTGGCTTTCAACCAAGTACTTTTCTGGATTGCTCCATTACTGATAAAAATAATGTTCAGTGCAGGAAATGTATATCCATGGCACTTCATCATCTATAACTTAATCTTTTTACACAATATCAACTTGGATGATTGACAGTAAAGCTCAAAGTGTCTTCTTCCAAAAGATATCTAAATTGTGTACGTAAGCACATTTTTATCAGGAACTGTTAACATTTAAAGTTAGGAAGGGTATTTCAGTTGTGAGTCCTAAAATTTGGGCTGGGTGGGGCTGGGAGGGGCGAACCAAACATAGTCTCAGATAAATGTTTGTAGTAATCTGATTTTTCATGATATCTTTATTCAATTTAAAATAAAAACTCATGAGACATGTGGCTTTTAACCGATTACTTTTCTGAATTGCTCCAGGACTGATTTCATGTATTTATATATGAAGAAAAAAAATATATAACTTTTTATAACTTATTATCTTTTTGAGCAATATCAACTTTGAATAATGTATATTAAAGCTCAAAGTGTCTTCTTTTTATAGATATTTAAATTGTGTATGTAGCCCACTTTTATCAGGAACCATTAACATTTAAATTTAGATAGGGCATTTTCAGCTGTGAGTCCCAAAATCTGTCCCGAAGGCTAACAGGTTAAGGGTCCATAAACTTCATGAGGTGGGACGTGACTGGAGCTGGCGCAACCTCGGGATGCCTCAGGATGGGTACAGAAAGAGAAGCAATGGAGAGGAATTAGCATAGCTGCTGTTCATGATATTAACAAACACAAGTTGATAATGTGATGTGATCAGATGTACTGGAGCACAAGGTTATGATATGTGATGTGTGTTATGTGTAGGATTTGCTAAAAAGATATGGTTTTAATCTGCACTTAAACAGGGAGAGTGTGTCTGAGCCCCGAACACTGTCAGGAAGACTTTTCCAAAGTTTAGGAGCTAAATGTGAGAATGCTCTACCACCTTTAGTGGATTTTGCTATTTTAGGAACTACCAGAAGTCCAGAGTATTGGGATGTCAAGGAGCGTGATGGATTGTAGCGTGTTAGAAGACTGGAAAGATACATGGGTGCTAAACCATTTAGGGTTTTGTAGCTAAGAAGCAGTAGTTTGTAGTCGATTCGAAACTTACCAGGTAGCCAATGTAGGAATGATAAGATTGCGGTTATATGCTGATATTTTCTCGACCTTGTGAGAACTCTGACTGCTGCATTCTGGACTAACTGTAGCTTGTTTATTAATGAAGCAGGACATCCACCTAGTAATGCATTACAATAGTCCAGTCTGGGGGTCATGAATGCATGGACGAGCGTCTCTGCATCATATATAGACAGCAGGTTTCTTAGCTTAGCAATATTTCTAAGGTGGAAGAAAGCTGTTTTTGTAATATGGTTGATATGATTTTCAAAAGACAAGCTGCTGTCTGAAATAGAAAAGAACTGTACTGAAGTAAATTATGTATTAGTGTGTCATTTAAAAGTTTCTGTAACACTTTATATTATATAAAATTAAAATATATATTAAATTACATTTTAAAATATGTAATCACGATCAATCGCATGATTGCCATGGGTTAACTCGTGATTAAGCTTTATTGCACATTTTTATCTGTTCTAAAAGTACCTTAAATTAATACTTTTCAAGTTTTCAATACTCTAATCAACATAGGCATAAACAAATGCTTTATGAAAATGTATGTTTATTATTAGTGAAACCAAACTCAACATAGAGCATAAAGACAATATATATTTTTGTCAATGTTTGAAAGTAAGTATGGTGTTTAAAATTGCGCAAATCATCAGGACACCAAATGCAACTTTTGCTGTTTCCACACGGACGGATTTAATTGCCGGATGTGTGCATCATGATGGATTTTGGAGCTTGATTTAAAATGTTTATTGATTCAAAATTAGTTCCTTATTATTATTTTTTTTAAATATCTGAGTAAATAAAGGATTTAAATTAATTCCATCTAGTTGGATCGTTATCCTGGTACATGGTATTATACAGTAGTCCCTTATTGTCAGGGAGCTCCCTGCTTCCTCGCCTGTGCGCACCCCGCCCGTCCGGAGCTCATCACCGGCTTACTAAGGCGGCACACCTGGGTCTCATTTACCGCCTGCCTACTTAAACCCCGCACTCACAACTCACAAGCGTCCGTTATTGTTTCCTGTTGGACTCTCTGTGTGTGTTCGCTACGTGTTTACCAGTCATTAAAACCCGTTGTTTTTCATCTGGCTCTCGCTTCGTTTGCTCGCGCCTGACAGAATAACGGACCGAAACCGAAAGTACGAGGAAAGGATTCACCGGGAGAAGTGACACAAGGCGCTTACCTCGCTATGGATCACCAGCCCAGCACGGCTTCCGATCCAGTACAGGACCTGATCGCCGCGCTCCGTGCGGCTTTTCCCTCCACGGCGGCACGGCAAAACCCGCCAGCATCCACCGGCAGTCCCGTGGCACTTCCGGAGAAATTCTCCGGGGAAGCTTCAGAATGCCGCGGCTTCTTGCTTCAGATGAACTTGTACATCGAGATGCAACCTCAAAGATTCCCCACGGAGCGGTCGAAGATCGCGTTGTTCATCTCCCTCCTCTCCGGGAGAGCTCTAGCGTGGGCGCAGGCGCTATGGGATGATGCCGGCCCGGTGGTGCAGTCCTACGCTCGATTCACCGCGCACTTCCGGGAGGTGTTTTGCGCCGCCTCCGGAGTTCGCACCACGGCCGATCAGCTGCTCGGATTGCGTCAGGGGAACGACAGCGTGGTGGACTACAGCCTCCGTTTCCGCACTCTGGCGGCATCTAGTGGCTGGAACGAGACGGCGCTGCTCAGTGTGTATCGGCTGGGGTTAAATACAGAGCTGAGACAGGCAATGGCATATCTGGAGGATTCAGTGGGGTTGGAGAGCTTCATCCAGAAATCCATCGGGCTCTCTCAACGCCTGGCTGCGGGGCCCCCAGCTCCGTCTCCTTCAGATACTCCCCGCTACGCAGCAGCTGCCCCTGAAGCTGAACCCATGCAGCTAGGTTCGCAAGGACTGTCCCGGAGAGAGAGAGACCGCCGCCGGGCCGCGGGGAGGTGTCTGTACTGCGGTGTTCCGGGCCACAACGTCAATCGGTGTCCCACGCGCCCTGCTCGTGCTGCGGTGAGTATGGTGGACTTCCCTTCTGACATTTCGCCTTTGTCCAACCTCACCGTATCGCTTCTAACCCCCGCTCTCTCCATTTCGGTACGTGCTTTAGTCGACTCCGGCACGGCAGGGAACTTCATCTCCCAGAGCTGCCTCGACCGACTACGCCTCCCCAGAGAGGGGCTCCCAGGACCTAGCGGTCAAAACGATCCAGGGACGCCCTTTGGGTCGGGGATGGGTGAAGTACTGCACGCCGGTGGTCACATTACAAGTGGGGCTCTTCCATCGCGAAAAGATCCGATTCCTGGTCCTGGAGAGCTCCACCGTCAGTGTGAACCTGGGGAGACCTTGGCTTCAGAAGCACGCACCGAGATGTTCCTGGGATCCCTGCGACATCCTGGAATGGAGCCCCCACTGTAAGGCTCACTGCCTTTCCCACCTTCCTACACGAGTCCCAGCAGCGGTGCTAGGCGCTACCCGGGTGGAGGAGGCCACGACCCGCACACTGGTGGAGATCCCCAGGGAGTACCGAGCGTTCGAGGACGTGTTCAGCGCGCAGGCCGCCACCCGTCTCCCCCCTCACCGACCTTGGGACTGTAGCATCGACCTGCTCCCCGACGCTAAGCTGCCTAAGGGTCGGGTCTACCCGCTGTCCGCACCAGAACGACGAGCAATGGAGGAGTACATACAACAGGCTCTCCGCCAGGGGTTCATCAAGCACTCGTCCTCCCCCGCAGCGTCTAGCTTTTTCTTCGTGGGCAAGAAGGACGGAGGGCTGCGCCCCTGCATCGACTACCGCCAATTAAACTCGCAGATCGCTCCACTTCCATACCCCCTCCCGCTCGTGCCCGCTGCTCTGGAGGACCTGAGGGAAGCCCGAGTGTTCAGCAAACTCGACCTCCGGAGCGCGTACAATCTGGTGCGCATCCGGAGGGGAGACGAGTGGAAGACCGCATTCATCACGCCCTCGGGCCACTACGAGTACCGGGTGATGCCGTACGGCCTCTCCATCTCACCCGCCGTCTTCCAGGGGTTCATGAATGAGGTACTCCGGCCCTACCTCCAGAAATTCGTCATGGTGTACATCGACGACATCCTGATTTACTCACGTAACCTGGAGGAACACCGGAGACACGTGTGCGCGATCTTAAGGGCACTTCGTTCACATCACCTCTATCTGAACCTCTCGAAGTGCGAGTTCCGCCGCTCGGAGATCCACTTCCTGGGGTACGTCATCGGTGCGGAGGGAATCCGGATGGACAAAGGGAAGGTGAAGGCGGTGAGAGACTGGCCCGTCCCAGGGACGATCAAGGAGCTCCAGCGTTTTTTGGGCTTTGCCAACTTCTATCGCAGGTTCCTCCAGGGATACAGCCGGATCACTGCCCCTCTCACCTCACTCCTCAGGGGAAAGGCCCGAACCCTGAGATGGAACCAAGAGGCCCGGGAGGCCTTCCAGGAGCTTCGCCGCCGTTTCTGCAGCGCCCCGGTTCTACGTCACCCCGACCCCCGGAGGCCGTTTGTGGTCGAAGTGGATGCCTCATCCACCGGAGTGGGGGCTACCCTCTCCCAGCTGTCAGGCACACCTTCACAGCTCCACCCATGTGCCTTCTACTCTCACAAGCTCACCGCCGCAGAGCAGAATTACGACATCGGCAACCACGAGCTCTTAGCAATCAAGCTGGCACTGGAAGAGTGGAGACACTGGCTGGAGGGAGCCGAACACCCGTTCACGGTGATCACCGACCACAAGAACCTACAGTACCTCCGGGAGGCTCGGAGGCTCAACCCCCGACAGGCACGATGGGCGCTCTTCTTTACCCGGTTCCGGTTCCACATCACCTACCGGGCCGGATTGCAGAACGGCAAAGCCGACGCCCTGTCCCGGATGTACGGGCCAGAGGAACCTGGAGAACCTGAACCCATTCTCCCTCCGACGCTCATCCTGGGACCCATCGTCTGGGAGATCGACGAGGAGATCCGCAGCGCCGCCCGCCGCGAAACCACCCCGGCAGGGTGCCCTGAGGGACTTACCTATGTCCCTACCTCCTGCAGGCCCAGACTCATCCGGTCGGTCCACGAGGGGCCTGGCTCCGGCCATCCAGGAGAGAAGCGAACAGTACAGATGATCAGGGCTCGATACTGGTGGCCAGAGATGACCGAGGAAATCAAGAGGTTCGTACAGGGATGTCCCACCTGTGCGATGTCGAAGGTTCCCCGTCATCTGCCCGTAGGCAAGTTGATGCCACTCCCCGTCCCTCAGCGTCCCTGGTCTCACCTGGGGATCGACTTCGTGACGGATCTGCCCCAGTCCGAGGGTCACACCTGTGTCTTGGTGGTTGTGGATCGCTTCTCGAAGGCCTGCCGGTTCATCCCCCTGAAGGGCTTGCCCACCGCCCTCGAGACAGCCGAGGCCCTATTTCACCACGTCTTTCGGAACTTCGGACTACCGGAGGAGATCATCTCCGACAGGGGACCTCAGTTCACGTCCCGAGTCTGGAGGGCCTTCTTCAGGTTCCTGGGAGTCTCGGTGCACCTAACGTCGGGGTACCACCCGCAGTCCAACGGCCAAGCGGAACGGAAGATACAGGAGCTCAGCCGCTACCTGAGAACCTACTGCAGCCAGGACCAAGGGGAGTGGTGTAGGTTCCTGCCGTGGGCGGAATACGCCCAAAACTCGCTCCGTCAGGACTCCACCGGTCTCACACCGTTTCAGTGCGTTCTGGGTTTCCAGCCACCCCTGTTCCCCTGGTCGGACGAGCCGTGTGACGTGCCTGCCGTAGACTTCTGGTTTCGAGAGAGCAGCCGGGTTTGGGAGTCCGCACACACCCAGCTGCGCCGGGCCATCCGCAACACCCGCCGACACGCGGACGCCCGACGACTCGACGCCCCGCCTTTCCATCCCGGGGACCAGGTGTGGTTGTCCACCCGGGACCTGCGGTTAAAACTGCCCTGCCGTAAGCTGAACCCCCGGTTCGTGGGGCCCTTCAAGGTCTTGGACCGGGTCAACGACGTGACCTATCGGCTGGAACTGCCGCCGAGGTACCGCATACACCCCACATTTCATGTGTCGCTACTGAAGCCCTGTGTCTCTCCTGTCTCTCGCCCTTCAGGTGGCCCCCCGGCGCCCGTTCAGCCTGAGGTCGTGGACCAGCCCGGGGTCTACGTGGTGAGAGAGGTGCTGGATTCCAGGCGGCGTGGGGGTCGCCTCGAGTACCTGGTGGACTGGGAGGGGTTCGGTCCGGAGGAGCGGTCGTGGGTGGCGCGACAGGACGTGCTGGATCCGGCGCTGCTGGCGGAGTTCCATGCTTCGCACCCGCGCCGCCCGGCGCCTCGGCCGAGGGGTCGGCCTCGTCGCCGGGTTAGGACGTCTGGTGCCGTCCCTGGGGGAGGGGGTGGTGTCAGGGAGCTCCCTGCTTCCTCGCCTGTGCGCACCCCGCCCGTCCGGAGCTCATCACCGGCTTACTAAGGCGGCACACCTGGGTCTCATTTACCGCCTGCCTACTTAAACCCCGCACTCACAACTCACAAGCGTCCGTTAGTGTTTCCTGTTGGACTCTCTGTGTGTGTTCGCTACGTGTTTACCAGTCATTAAAACCCGTTGTTTTTCATCTGGCTCTCGCTTCGTTTGCTCGCGCCTGACACTTATGCTGATTTAGTGTGTAATTATTATCAGTATTTCAAGAAGCAATAGTTTAAAAGTACATGGGGGAACTGTGCAATATGGACATTTGACAAGAGTGAGTGTGGTTCTTTCAAAAACTGTTTGCAGGCAGTGTGGATATGCTGACTTTGGAAGTGGTTGCATTAAATTTTCCTTTCTCTTGAATTAGGAGACCCAGAGCTGTTCCATAACAATGCTTCTGTGAACAAAGCCAGCTTCATGAAGATATAGTTTACATGTGTTGGAGTGAAAGATCATAAATGACCTGCTATTTATCTCTGACCTCAACCCTATTGAACACCTTTGGGATGAATGTTAATACTGACTGCACCCCAGGCCTCCTCATCTGAACTACATCAGTGCCTAACTTTTCTAACACCCTTGTGGCATAATGAGCAAAAATGTCCATCAACACACAACAAAGATTTCCCAAAACTTTTAACATGTTCACAAATTATATTAATTATAATATATGGATATGGATAAAGATATGATGGTACATAGTAATATATATATTTTTATCACATGAACCAAAAGGAAAAGAAATAATCTTTTTTTTTTTTTTCCATTTAAAGATTGTAAATAGATACAGGAATAAGGAAAATTATTCAGAAATATTTTTGTAATTTTGTGTGAGAAGTAAAACAACAAAAACAGCTTTTTGATTCCCTCTTTTATTTATGAACTGTTTAAATATCAGTTTATAAGAGTGTGTCTTCCGTGTGATCGCTGCGTTGAATGTATTTTGGGCATTACTGGATGACTACGTCAGCTATAATTTCCTCACCAGCGTATCCTCTACTAGCTAGAATCTACAAATCAAAACCTCAATTAGGTCATGAAACTCACACTCTGCAAAAGGCCACAGGAGTTTCTCAGCCACTGTCTTATTAATGAGAATACTTTCTATTGCTTCACTAGATTTAGTCTACTCTCTGAGGAAATAACTTATGTGGCTAGAAATTTGTCTGTGTATGTGTGGGGGCAAGAGAGAGGGGGTGATTAATATACTAGGGAGGACCAATTAGCACAATACAAAGTGTAGCATCATGGACTACATGACAAAAGGAGGGCAAAGGTTTTCTGCAGCCTGTCTGAATGCTAGTACAAGTGATGGCTCCATCGATCAAGAACCAATCATTAAGTTTGACTGATTCATACTGTCATGGTAGATGCCACCAGAGCACCGAGGCAAGAACTGGGTCATCCGAACACTTTAATGGGCAGGACTTTGGTGGGTCTGGTTTTAAGCTTGATCTTTGCAGGCACTAATTGTGTGCGTGTGTGGTGGAAAATAGACGAAAACTCACCGAGAGCGCATATTTTGTCCCTTTGTATTTCAATGTAAGTGAGAGCTGAATACTGGTATTTAAACATCAGATAAAACTATAGGTTTAAGTGCTGTTTAGAGTGTTGCTTGAGATTTGCTTCAGAACATGTGGGTTGGAATTTCTGAAAATGTTCTGTATAATAGAGCACATAAAAAATTTAGTTTTATATTATTACTTTAATGACTTTACATAACTGTTACAGGCCGCAATGGAATGTATAGTTTTTGAACCGTTCCTGAATGCACTGTGTTGACAGGTAGTTTTGGCATGCATCTACATTACCTCCCGCAGTGTTCCTCTGAATATACACAGGCATCTGCCACCAGCTGTATTTTGGATAGGTCAGCTTGTATGTAAGTAGGGACGTTTTTTTTTTTTTGTCCTTTTCTTTGATTTGAATAGTTTACCTCCACTTTTCACTCCACTTTTATATAT
>JAAIIK010000024.1:7412567-7424619 GCA_014706435.1 Silurus glanis
TCTATCTATCTATCTATCTATCTATCTATCTATCTATCTATCTATCTATCTATCTATCTATCTATCCACACACACAGAGTACTGTGTGAAGTTTTATGCAGGTGTAAAGAAATGCTGTACTGCAAGAAAGCTTTCAAATATAAAGTATATATTAACTGATTATTATTTTTTTTTTAATTGCAAAGTGAACTAACAATAAACATCTACATCAAATTATTATTTTCTGTTGACTATGCTTTGACATTGATCTTACACTTACACAGTAGGTTTACTGGTTGGCGCATTTTCGTGTTTTGTGCATCTGCCCCATGCTGTCTTGTGTTGTTTGTCTGCACTGTTTACACTCAGTTGCACACGATGCATTTTAAGTGGCGAGGACACTTACTTTAGCGCTTAGCTTTGTGTTCTGTTATTTAGCTCTATGTTGTTTTATGTTGTTTTATGTAGCACCAGGGTCCTGGAGAAATGCTGTCTCATTTCACTCTGCACTGCATCAGCTATATATGGTTGAAATGACAATAAAAACTTATTGACTTGACTTGCACAACTTTTTACTGTATATGTGCACAAAGTCAGGGCTTTTGTAGGAACGGGTGTCAGGTGTATGATTAACCAATTATACCAAGCAGGTGCTAATAATCAATTTCATATGTAGGTAGAAACATAGTCATTAACTGAAACATAGCTTTATAAAGGCTAAAATCTGGGTGAGGAACAGCCAAAATCTTTACTAAGGTGAGGTTGTGGAAGACACTTTCATGTTATAGGTCATATACTATGGCAGAACTAAGCACAGCAACAAATCACAAAGTAGTTATACTGCATCAGCAGGTCTCTCATAGACAAAGATTTCAAAGCAGACTGGGGTTTTACAATGTGCTCTTCAAAGAAGATGCCCAGCATTGCCATCAGCAAAGACCTGCCAAAAAACTAGTGGGACACAGGTTCACCCATTTACCACCTGGAGAAGTCTGGTCAGAAGTTTATTTCATGAAGAATTGTGGCCAAAAAGCCATACTTCTGACATGGAAACAAGACTAAGTGACTCAACTATGCATTAAAAATAGGAACTGGGGTGCAGAAAAATGACAGCAGGTTCCTGATGAGTCAAAATGTGAAATATTTGGCTGTAGCAGTGTGCACATTGTTTGATGAAGGGCTGAAGAGCAGTTGTCCTCAATGCTGAGAAACACTGGCAGATACTTATCCATTGGAGGTGTCTAATTGGCCCCAGATTTAAAATAATTAAAATAATTGAAGCTGTTTTCTAGGCAAGGGTGGTCACACCAAATATTTAATTCAATAAATTGTTTTTGCTTGTATAGTGCTTTTAACAATTAACATTGTCTTAAAGCAGGTTTACACAGATAATGTGGTGGTAAAAATGAATAAAATGTTCTTTATAAGTGTAAGTTTGTCCCTGATGAGCAAGTTGGTGGTGACTTTAGCGATATTGATTTGATATACATATATATGTATATGTATGTATGTATATACAGTGAGGAATATAAGTATTTGAACACCCTGCTATTTTGCAAGTTCTCCCACTTAGAAATCATGGAGGGGTCTGAAATTGTCATCGTAGGTGCATGTCCGCTGTGAGAGACATAATCTAAAAAAAAAAATCCAGAAATCACAATGTATGATTTTTTTAACTATTTATTAGTAAGATACAGCTGCAAATAAGTATTTGAACACCTGAGAAAGGCAATGTTAATATTTGGTACAGGAGCCTTTGTTTGCAATTACAGAGGTCAAACGTTTCCTGTAGTTTTTCACCAGGTTTGCACACACTGCAGGAGGGATTTTAGCCCACTCCTCCACACAGATCTTCTCTAGATCAGTCAGGTTTCTGGCCTGTCGCTGAGAAACACAGAGTTTGAGCTCCCTCCAAAGATTCTCTATTGGGTTTAGGTTTGGAGACTGGCTAGGCCATGCCAGAACCTTGATATGCTTCTTACAGAGCCACTCCTTGGTTATCCTGGCTGTGTGCTTCGGGTCATTGTCATGTTGGAAGACCCAGCCTCGACCCATCTTCAATGCTCTAACTGAGGGAAGGAGGTTGTTCCCCAAAATCTCGCAATACATGGCCCCGGTCATCCTCTCCTTAATACAGTGCAGTCGCCCTGTCCCATGTGCAGAAAAACACCCCCAAAGCATGATGCTACCACCCCCATGCTTCACAGTAGGGATGGTGTTCTTGGGATGGTACTCATCATTCTTCTTCCTCCAAACACGTTTAGTGGAATTATGACCCAAAAGTTCAATTTTGGTCTCATCTGACCACATGACTTTCTCCCATGACTCCTCTGGATCATCCAAATGGCCACTGGCAAACTTAAGACGTGCCTGGACATGTGCTGGTTTAAGCAGGGGAACCTTCCATGCCGTGCATGATTTCAAACCATGACGTCTTAGTGTATTACCAACAGTAACCTTGGAAACGGTGGTCCCAGCTCTTTTCAGGTCATCGACCAGCTCCTCCCGTGTAGTTCTGGGCTGATTTCTCACCTTCCTTAGGATCATTGAGACCCCACGAGGTGAGATCTTGCATGGAGCCCCAGTCCGAGGGAGATTGACAGTCATGTTTAGCTTCTTCCATTTCCTAATGATTGCTCCAACAGTGGACCTTTTTTCACCAAGCTGCTTGGCAATTTCCCCGTAGCCCTTTCCAGCCTTGTGGAGGTGTACAATTTTGTCTCTAGTGTCTTTGGACAGCTCTTTGGTCTTGGCCATGTTAGTAGTTGGATTCTTACTGATTGTATGGGGTGGACATGTGTCTTTATGCAGCTAACGACCTCAAACAGGTGCATATAATTTAGGATAATAAATGTAGTGGAGGTGGACATTTTAAAGGCAGACTAACAGGTCTTTGAGGGTCAGAATTCTAGCTGATAGACAGGTGTTCAAATACTTATTTGCAGCTGTATCATACATATAAATAGTTTAAAAATCATACATTGTGATTTCTGGATTTTTTTTTTTTAGATTATGTCTCTCACAGTGGACATGCACCTACGATGACAATTTCAGACCCCTTCATGATTTCTAAGTGGGAGAACTTGCAAAATAGCAGGGTGTTCAAATACTTATTTTCCTCACTGTATGTGTGTGTGTGTGTGTGTGTGTGTGTGTGTGTGTGTGTGTGTGTGTATATACAAGTCAAAGACTTCTAATAAAGTCACTATGTTGGTTCTTTTATTCACATACATTTATTTAGCAACTCATATCTGCAGCTCCCAACCCACAAAAAACTTCTGCATTTCATTTAAACAGAACTGCAAAAGAAGACAATTCTGGCTGATCCCCTGAATCCTGGTCCAACCGACTTCCCACTCTTCATCCTCTTAATTGCTGCTCTCTCATCCTCCTTACTAATCCTATCCACTTCCTGCTTCACCATCGCCACATCATACTTTTTCCTCTTTTCTTATCACTCTGTCGATCCCAATTTTTTTTTGTTTACCTCTTTTTCCTTATGCTCTCCTGCACTTCCTCATTCCACCTCACGTCTCTTTGTCTTCCTTTCTATTTCCAGATGTCACACCAAGTACCTTTCTAGCTGTCTCCCTTATCACTTCTGCAGTAGTTGCCCAATCATCCAGCACCTCTTCACCACCACCGAGCCCCTGTCTGACCTCTTCCCTGAACCTCACACTACACTCTTCCTCCTTCAGTTTCCACCATCTTATTCTTCTTTCAGTCCTCACTCTCTTCCTCTTCTTCTTCACCTCCAAATCCATCCTACAGACCACCATCCGATGCTGTCTAGCTACACTGTCCCCTGCCAACACCTTACAGTCTCCAATCTCCTTCAGGTTGCATCTTCTACATAGAACATAGTCCACCTATGTGCACCTTCCTCCACTCTTGTATGTCACCCTATGCTTCTCTTTCTTCTTAAAATAAGTATTTATCACTGGTTAAGGCCTAAATTTTATTTTCTTTCGCCATCAGTACCAGTTTTGCTGAAGCACAACATTATATTAAGCTTTTTAAACTTGCATAGTCTCACACGGTTCAACTTTGCAGAAAGCAGCATCGGTTTATCAGAGACATTATTGCTAGTACACCATGTGCCCCTTTTTGTTCATTGTGCATAGCTCTTTTTTAATAAAATATAATTGCTTCAAGAATATATACCAGGACGCAGGCGCTGTCATTGTATTTGGTACAACTTCAACTGAAAAATTGCTAAGATGAGGGACAGGGCTGCAAAAATACCTTCAATACATAATGACATGCTGGAAGTACAAGCCTAGTTTTTGGGGGAGAAATGTGTGATCACATTTTGATTTTGTACAAAGCCCATATTTATAATTCAAAATATTCATATAATTCTTTGCAAGTTGGTAATTTTTTCTATCAATCATTTCATATAAACATTAATAATGAACAGTGAAGCTCAAACAAATGTACTGAAAATAATTTATTTTCAACTGATAGTATTGCTCTGCCATATTGTCACCGTTCATTGTGGCATTTTTGTCCTGATGTTCTAACTAATAACAGCATACACAAAATCTATAACGCAACTGGAAATATATTTAATATTTTTTAATATATATTTCCAGTTTCTTTATAGATTTTGTGCATGCTGTTATTAGTTAGAAAATCTAGCCTAGCTACACTGTCCCCTGCTAACACCTTACAGTCTCTAATCTCTTTCAGGTTGCATCTCCTACATAGAACATAGTCCACCTGGGTGCACCTTCCTCCACTCTTATACGTCACCCTATGCTCCTCCTTCTTCTTACAATAAGTGTTTACCACTACCACATCCTTTTAGCAAAATCTACCACCATCTGCCCTTCCACATTCCTTTCCTTAAGAGCATACCTACCCATCACCTCCTCATCACCTCTGTTCCCTTCACATGCCCATTAAAGTCTGCCCCAATCACCAATCTTTTATTCCTATGTATACCTTCTGCCACTTCATCTAATTCACTGCAGAATTTTTCCTTCTCCGCCGTCTCACAACCCACTTACGGAGCATAAGCATTTATGACATTTATTCAACTTCCAGCTTCATGTGCAACATAAAAATTTATTATCTATTGTAAATAAATTTAATTTATGCAATCAATCAAATCAATCTAATTGTTAATTAATAGTATTACAATTGGTATAATTATACCAATAATAATTAGAAAAATGACTGTGCGTACATTTACAGTATATTTTACATTTGTTATATCACACACACATCCTATTATAATAGTTTAGACTAATAGACTTAAAATTGCTCCTGAGGCTCCAGTGACCACTGTTCCTGCCCCTCTCCCCTACGTGGATCTTCCCACTTCGTCCAGGCCTGCCTCTGGATAGTGTTCTCGTCGACTGGAGGCCACTCTGTGCAGCTTGGGACGGTTTCTCATCAACGCCTTGGGTGGTTCCATGAAATTCCGGAGTAGAACGGGCGCTTTGAGGATGGATTTCGACTGTAGTTAATGTCAACAGTCTCCTACACTGACTCAGGACTACAGTTCGCGTCTGATCATCATCACTGCACCCCGCAACATTGTATATCTGCTACAAATGGACATTCGGTGTAACCCAGATGAGGATGGGTTCCCTGTTGAGTCTGGTTCCTCTCAAGGTTTCTTCCTTATGCCATCTCGGGGAGTTTTTTCTTGCCACAGTCGCCACCGGCTCGCTCATCAGGGACAAACTTACTCATAAAGAACATATTCACTTTTAATCACCACATTTTCTGTGTAAAGCTGCTTTGAGACAATGTTCATTGTTAAAAGCGCTATACAAATAAAAATGAATTGAATTGAATTGAATAATAGTAAAAATTTTTTAAGGCTACTTTTTTTCTCTTGACCTAATTCAATCATATAATCTATGTTTTTCTTGGTGATGAGTATGGGGTTGTTTTGTTGGAAAACTGCCAGTTTCTAAAGGGAGGGCATCATGTTCTGCTTCAGAATGTCACAGTACATTAGAGCTGCAACTAACGATTATTTTTTCTGTCGACTAATCTAACGATTATTTTTTCGATTAGTCGACTACTCTAACGATTATTTTAATTTTTTGCTTAATCTAGTGTTCTTTTTTTTATTAGCTAATTAATCCTTTAGATAACTTTACAAAAAATGAAAAGTACAACTTCTAATATAATATTTTCACTTTTTATTACATTTTTTCCAAAAAATACTTCAATGTTTTTACAGTATACAAAAATAAAGTGCCAAAAATAAAATGTAAACAACACTTTAGCATCAGGCACGAATAATGCCATATAAATTCAACAAAAGCACTGCTCAACACTGTGCAAAAATTCATGAAGTGTAAGGGCCATTTGGGGCGTGCAAACAGTGACATCCTTTTTATGAAAGAAATCTTGTACACAGCTTTGCCTCTTCCTTAAAAAAAAAAAATAATAATAATAATAATAATTAACATTAGGAACCAATTTAAACATGAAATCTATGAATGCTAACTTATATAAACTGTACTGTATTTCAAAGAGGGTAGTAAATCTGCATATTTTTAAATGAACTGAATGTGATTAATTACAATGTTTGATTACTTTGATTACAATATTAATTGTATTTCAGAAAGTGTAGTGAATTTGTCATTTTATTATGAAATACAGAAAGCATTTTAAACTCTTTTTAACTAATGAGATAATTTGTTATTAATCACGTACTTGTGATTATGTTTTATTTAATTGGCTTGTGCCAAAAGTAAACAAAAATGCACTAGTAGCCTATTTATCTATATGTTCACGTACACTACTAGATTACAGCGAACTGTTAATGTAAGTCTAGTAGTTAATTTTAAGTCTATGTGCATAAACAACTTCCAACAACCAGTAAATGTAAATTAAAAGTTAAAGTTAGCTTTATTGTCGCCAAAGTAACCTATACAGTATATGTTTACAGTTTATACCGTTAGCGATTAGCATTACCATTATTACCTAGCATATATTAATTAATTCTTGACCAAAACACAGCAGGTAAGAACACAACAATTACTCCCAAAACTAATTTTAATAATAAATACTTACAAAGATGGCTCGCCCTTTTGAGGTCGGAGAGCGCCAGGATGTTTTCTTCTGAGGCGCTCGTGCCTCGCAGTTGTGCTGCCGTGGTACGAAATTTTGGTTTTGCAAAGGAAACAAAGGACCAATTTATTTGGCCTCTGTTTAAAGTATTCCCATACTTTTGGTAATCGTGGTCTAGCTTTTTGTGACAGACTGGAACTTTCTCCATTCCCAGGAGCAGAAGCCGCCATTACACGAGATGAATGTAAACAGTGTGACGCGTTGACGCATTTCACGCATGTCGACGTATTTTCGTAGTCGACATAATCGATTGCACGTTGCAGCACTACAGTACATGGAATCCATGTTCCATCCTCAATGAACCGCAGCTCGCGAGTACCAGCAGCACTAATGCAGCCCCAGACCATGATGCTACCACCACAATGCAAACCGACTTGTTGCTGTGTTGCGGCATTTGGTATGAGCACTGACAAGTGGACATTCCGATTCTGCAACCTCTAAAAGCAATGCTGGAATCACAAATGTCTATAAAGTATACTGGTCATATTTTAACTAATTATCCAGAAGATTCGTCTGTGTATTGAATTTCTTAAACACAAGCTTTCCTGCATTCAGTATTAATGCACTAATTCTGAGCTACAATCATGCACAAATAGCTTTCAGTCCATTTTTTGGGGTCAGTTATCAGTTAAATCCCACTTATCAGGCTGTACATGGTTAAAAGCATGCATCTAAGGCAAGCTGGCCATATTGGCACATCTTGCATAATCCCATTTTCAATGATAAATGTCATGCATAATAAAGCTGCACATAAAGTCGATGCGAAAAGTGATTGGACCGGCTCTTAATGCAACCAGGAATAAACATTTTCTCAAGTGCTTTATAATTAATGGTAAGAGTTGCATGTAAACACGTCAGCGTTAAGAACAGGGGGAGCAGAGAGCTGCGATTATCTTCTCAGGCATGTCAAGTCTCCCTTACTGCATAATGTCCATTCTGACTGTTAAAATAAAGTCTTTATTATTCATCGCTACCATTTTTTTCTATGTAACACTGCACACATGAATGCAGCCATCACCCTACCATTATATTTATATATTCTTAATCCTTAAATATTAACCATAGTCACAAGAAAGAAAGAGAGAAGATTAAAACTAGAATAAGTTGCACAATTCGGATCAGCGGTACACCTTTTCATCTGACTGTTCTCCCTTCTCGAAAACCGGAGACTGAACGAAAGGTTAGATCTGACTCCTATCCCAACAATGACTTTAGCAATTAAATGGCATTCTATTGGAGGTCCCAGCCTTGCCACAGCCTGTGAAAATGCCATCTGTCACCAGGACACACTTCATGAAATGTTCTGCCCTGCCTCATGTTGACTATTTCCTTCAGGGAGTTGAAAAAAATAAGACACTAAAACACATTTGGAAGAGATTCAAATACCCTGTGTACTAGAATATGGTATTAATTTTTATTTATGTATTTATTTTGATTGTCATGCTTAAACTTTAGACATGGAGCATATTTATTTTTGTTTTTTTACCACATGATTCAAACTTAACGAATGAGTCACTCATCATTTCAAATTACTTAGAAAATTAATTTTTTTTAAATTGCTTCTGAATTATAATTATTATTAATAATGAATTATTTTCAGTGTATAACAAATAACAAATATCAGAGAGTTTTCTCCTTACCACTGTTGCCACTGACTTCCATAATAGGAATAAACTTCTGAAGGATAAACTTTTGAACACCAAATTTATAGGCACTAACTTATAAATTCTAATATTATAATCTATGTATCTATGTAAAGATGAGAGTGTGACAACGTCTATTATTAAAAGTGCTATACTGAATAAATAAAACTGAAATGAATTGGCTTAAGACTTCCATTAATTTGAATGAAAAGCCCTGGTTTGAAGATTTCAATGGTGTTAGGCTTAAAAGAAAAGATACTACGTGTTTGGTTGTTTTGTATTTTATTTCATATGCCTGCATTTTTATTAGCTTTGCTCCATGTCTAATACTGTAACTTCACAGTGTTTACTTTTTAATTGTTCACAAAAACAATGCAGCTAAACAATTATGCACTCCGATGGAAAACGCGTCCTTTATTTTGAGCCAATTTTTGGAAGTAATATATATGTGATTATATTGTTCATGTTGTCACAGTGTAACGTCTCTAGGTTACGAACGTAACCCTAGTTCCCAGAGGGAACGAGACGCTGCGTCGAAACGCTTTGGGCGTTCCCAAAGCGTTTCGACGCAGCTCGAGTTCCCGAAGGTGAACTCCTGGTTCCACAACGTCAACTGACTGTATAAGACTGTAGAAAGGACATTACTCATAATCACACACTCCGGTGCTCATGGTCATTCTCACTCTCCAGTGTTTTGTATTGTTTAAGATTTATAATCACACTCTTGATATCACCCAAATAAGGATGGGTTCCTCTTCTGAGTCTGGCTCCTCTCAAGGTTCCTTCCTCATACCATCTAAGATCATTTTTTTCCTTGCCACAGTCGGCTATAGACGTAACATCAGGTTGTGTTAGGTAATGGATTGATTGAGGTAGGACACCACTGAAGGCCTAGGCGTGAAATGCACAGCCCACCATTGTGTTGCATTTAAGCCTCCAGATATACATAAGTTCCCCTTCGGGAACTCGAGCTGCGTCGAAACGCTTTGGGCGTTCCCAAAGCGTTTCGACGCAGCGTCTTGTTCCCTCTGGGAACTAGGGTTACGTTCGTAACCTAGAGACGCTTCTGAGCAACTCATAAAATAGCTCAACAGCTGAGATTGTTCAAAAACATGTTATATTTTCAAATATTTATTATTGGTTTACATTTGCTTTTGAAAAAAAAACAAAAGCTAGCAGCAGGACACAATGCAGTAGTTAAATTAACAGGGATCAACAAGGAACCAAATCCAACATTAAACATAATGTAACAAAACTGTAACGTACTGTAGCAACATTAAACATTATTTTCACATTTTCAAAGTAACATTAAAATATAATTTAATGGTACAGTAATCAATTTCGACTTTCTCCTGATCTGGAACTTGAAACACCGCATCTGCGTAATTGTCCCCAAGAGTAAAAAATGTAAAATGATGTAACACAGATGAGGTCTCTGAAGTGGATTGGATTATAGTTAGAACTTGGCATGAAAATGCATGTTTCACTTCATGTACACAATTTGTTTGAACATAAAATCAAACCTTTTAAATGTAGATAACTTTCCTATACAGTTGACTAAGTGTGTTTGTGCAACAACCTTCAAGTAACATGTACTTAACTATACATGTGCCCTCACTGCTGATTCTAAAGGCCTCGTGGCAGCTTCATTTGACCCTGGCAACACGTGATGTGATGGCATAAACATAACCCGACATCTCTTGCAAATGTCCTGTCGTTGTGACTGGTGTCAAAAGCTCAATAGATGTTAAACTCTGACCTTACATTCAAATAGGATTTACTAATCTTGAAAATCCAAAATGCTAAATAAGTACACTAACAACATAAGTGACACATGCGTTTCACACCTCCCTGTTGTTGATTATTTTCCCAGCAAACCACAGTGTTTTATTTTTCACGTAATCCACTTTTGCATGACAGAATTGAAATGTAGCTCAATTCAGCTGAATGAATAACAGACAGCATGTAATCTGTAAGTGCATGACAGCAGAGGGATCTTTATTAAAAACTCAGTGAAGAGAAGTTGATGTTTCTGTTGATGCCTTGTCCATATTTGGAATCCATCTTGCATTGAAAATGCCAGCTGTCGGTCGCTTTGACCACTCATGTGCAACACAGAGAAACAGCATGCAACAGCTTGCCAACCAGAAGAGCCGACAATTGCACTGACCTACAGGCTACTACAGAATTATTGGCATTCTTCAGAATTCTTTACACTGAGTTTTTGACGGGAAAACAATTTAAGTTTATAAAGATGGTGAAAAATCTAATACATTCATTTGATATTATTTATTTTTATTGAATAAAAGGATCTCAACAATAAACAATATTGTTCTTACATTTAAGACTTAATGCCAACAAGATAAATAAGTGCCTTCCTCACCCCCAGTATGACATAATCAGCTTTTTTTGTCCTTAATTCATCACCAGGCTGTACCTCAACTGTAATATTTACATTTACATCATTTGGCAGAAACCAAACTCCAGAACCACTTACATCTATCACATTCATAAATGTACAACTGAGCAGCTAAGGGGTTGAGGGACTTGTTCAGGGGCCCGGAATGGCAGTTTGATGGGGCTGTGATTGTAACTCGACCTTCTGATCCATAATGCCTTAAGCAATAAGCTATCACTTCCTGAGGAAATAGAAAAAAAATTATAAAATTCTAATAAATGTTACTTTCTTTTTTAAATATATCAATATTTTTATCAAAACATGTTGCCAAAGGGACACTTTAGAAAAATCTGTCTGCCTGTCTGTCTCACTAATGCATGTGGATACAAAAATATGTGGATACAAAGAAAACTAAAGAAAACCTGCTTCACTTGAATGAAAACCTGTGATCTGAATTTAAGACATTAGCAAAGAAAGGTAGAAGCTGAATTTCATCCAAACTGCGCACGAATGAAAAATAAAATGGAAAAAAAAAAAATGTTGTTCATTCGCTTTCATTATGAGAAAACCAGCTATTGAATGTCCAATATTGTGTGACTATATTCAGTCTTGAGTGGTCACTAGAATGAGCCTATTTTAGACATTTCATATCTATT
This sequence comes from Silurus glanis, assembly GCA_014706435.1. Lineage (NCBI taxonomy): Eukaryota > Metazoa > Chordata > Actinopteri > Siluriformes > Siluridae > Silurus > Silurus glanis. The sequence continues at coordinate 7,424,342 of JAAIIK010000024.1, forward strand.
ATTGAATGTTTCAACTGAATGACATCATCCATAATATTAGATACTATATGCTAGGTTTGCACTCGCTATGTGGAAGGTAATATGTGAAAACAGAAGTGTATTCCTTGTTTGAGACTTCCATTTGCCTAAACATGAGTGCATCGATTCATGTATAGCTGGCAATTTTCAAGCCAGTGAACGGATAAGTTGGTAAAAAATTGTATAGTTAACAAAACTGGGTAAACTAAAGGAAGATAGATAGATAGATAGATAGATAGATAGATAGATAGATAGATAGA
>JAAIIK010000024.1:7424629-7456244 GCA_014706435.1 Silurus glanis
AGATAGATAGATAGATAGATAGATAGATAGATAGATAGATAGATAGATAGATAGATAGATAGATAGATAGATAGATAGATAGATAGATAGAAAAAAATAATTTGACATTTGTATGGGTATGTGTATGAATAATCTATGTTTGTATACCATCAAAAGGCCAAGCAAGGCACACAATATGATGCTACCACCACAATGCTTCTAGATGGGGCTTGTGTCCTTTGTGTTGATTCTTTGTCAAAATGTACACTTTTGTGGCAAAGCCAAAATATGATACCTGGGAATTTCTAACATGCTTTGGTAAAACTCCATATAGGATTTCTTACGACTCATAGTTCCTCCATAAAAGACAGCTTTGTAGAGCGGGTCTAGGATATGTTTGCTCTGTGAACAGCTTTTTCCCATCGGAGCTGTTGATCTAGTACTTTTAACATTAGTATTTGCCTCTTGGTTGCTTCTTTGACTAATGTTTTCTTTACTAGTTTACTGATTTTTTTTGCTGTACTATCCATAAAATCAAGCCCTGATTGATATTTGTAACTTGATGCTGGTTGTGTGGGCGGTTTCTCAAATCAACTCTTGGGCCAGGAACACATATATGTTTATATTGAGACAACACACACACACACAACACTTTAACTGCATACAAGTTGACTTCTTTCAACTATTTATACGACTTCTGATAGTAAATGGTTGCAACATAACCCCTTTACCCAGTTGTGGGTGTAACACTTTTCTAACTCTGAATAATTTTGCACATTCAATCTATTTGAAACAATGGTCAATATTAGGGGGGAGATTTCTAATGCTGTGACACTACAAAGTGTAGAAGGGGAAGAGGGTACTTATGTAAGACACTCTATATATTTCATTGTTGCATTCAAAGCCACAAAACCAACAGTGTATAGTTCTTGTTTTAGACCATGCTAAAAAAATGAACACTTTCGACTATACTTCGAGTGGATGGACTAATGGATGTTGAAAGTGGATGTGTACTTATAAGTAATGATATTTGGGTGAAAGGGATGCCCCTGTTGCTAAATGCATTATTTTAATTCTGTTATATAAGGCTATTTCACTGGTGCAAACGAGAAAACCAGAGCTTTTGAGAGAAAATTGTTCTCTAAATGATCCATTTTAAATAAATATGTTCCTTAACAAAGTGATTTAAATTCACTTTAAGAAAGGTGGTAAGCTTTCTCATGTGGATTTATCCTCCATTGAAAGGGGTAATCATTTCTATCCATCCAGTCCACTGAGATGTTTGTTATGGCTTCCTTGACTGAACTACTGCAACCTGAGTCTACCTGGTCTTTTTCTTTCAGCATCTAAAACAGCTTCAGAATGCAGATCCACAGCATGTTTTCCTAAAATCTCCCACACCAGCCCATAGTGAGTTACCTTCACACGCTTACACACAAAGCCAAAAATTGAGCAGCACCCAGCTTCCTCAAAGCACTTCTCATACTTATCACCACACTTCTTCCAATTTTCCAGCACTTCTTGACTGCTCATACCAGCCTGCTTTCCAATTCATCCCAAGAGTATTCAATAGGGTTGAGGTCAGAGCTCTATAGCAGGCCACTCAAGATCTTCCACTTCAACCAATGTAAACCATATTGTTCACAGGGGCATTGTCATGCTGGAACAGGTTTAGGTCTACTAGTGAAGGGAACATTTTATGATCAACTGTAAGCCTCCATTATTGTGGTAACAGTTTGGGAAAAAAATACATATGGCTAGAAAAGGCAGCTGTTTTAGTAATTTTGTGCATATGGTGTGCTTTAAGTAGAACTAAAAAAAAAAAAAAAAGTTGTGTAATGTATCATAGTTTGTAGACTAATGGTGTTTTTAATGTGTGACCCAGTGAACCAGCATCAGGATGAATTTATTGATAGAGACTTCAAAGCTCAGCGCTAAGTCGCTCTATAAAGGTGTTTGCCAAATGTAATAAAGGTAAATGGAAGCTTTGTGGATGCTTGTCTCAGTTTCGAGTGGTTTGGATGATCCCACGTACTAACAGTCGGTTTACTGAAACAGATTCCACACGTCTTACCAGTGATTCAGTGAAGTTCGCCTAGATACTGTAGATTTGAACTAAGAGAACTACTGTTGTAATAATGACTGTCTTGTGCACATTCCAAGATTCACAATCTACTTATAGAGAACAGGTCATCTCAGGGAGCTTTCCGTTGCCAGCATCAGCTCATTAGGGATCGACATTGACATCCAGAAATAAAATGAAAATAAAAATACTCAATTTAACTAAGTAACTTCTATTTTTTTTCTTTTGTTATTTCAGGATATAAATGACCCTAGAGGATGCCAAGTCTAACATTCTCCCTGCAAGTATTTTATATTGTCCTCTTCTCCCTGAAAACTGAAGTAACTCCTATTATGCATTCCAGAAGAAAGTGACATTGAGACTTGTCCTCACTCAAATAATGGAATTTCAAGCAGTTGGGGACATGGCTAAGATTCAGTGGCAAGCCTGCGCTTGCCTCAGTGGAGCTTGTGATATTTAATTTGTGTGCCGCACACAAAGGGCATCATATCCGACATCGTTTTTTTTTGCTTAAACTATGACAATTAAAGAAGACAATCTATAAATAAGTCACTGCCATACGATTTCCAGTAGACCTTGTATTTTTTGTATGATTCCGCTTTTTGCGACTGAGCGCCTCAAGTGGAAACGGCTCTACCTCCAGTGCATGCCAAAACTTTCTCTAGTCTCATTAACAATCATTCTCTTGGAAATTGGTGTAAGAAATGTGATGACAGATAACCCCATCCCTCACCCTAACATTAATATTTGATAACTTTTTTTTTTATGTGATCTGACTTGTATTAATTCCATTTGAAAGAAACCTCACTTTTTTCTCTCTCTTTTTCTCATGAAACTGGTTACTCACATATTGCATTTGCATACTGCAAACATACATGCGATCCTTATCAATACCACTTACATGTTTTCTAATCATCCTCTTTGTTATATAGCAGTATAGCAGTATTAATGCAGACCCCCTCAGTGTCTGTTTCCTTCTGACACACACAGAAATGAAACATAACTCATAGTCTGATAGATCTGCTGTATTTTCTTTATATATATATATATATATATATATATATATATATATATATATATATATATATTTATTTATTATAAAGCGTAAGGATTTTAGTGAGTTTGACAACTGCCAAAATATGATGGCTAGATGACTGGGTCAGAGCATCTCCAAAACTGCGGCTGTTGTGGGCTTTTCACAGTCTGCAGTGGTCAGTATCTATTAAAAGTGTTCCAAGGAAGGAACAGTGGTGAACCGGTGACAAGGTCATGGGTGAGCAAGGCTCATGTATGCACGTGGGGAGCGAAGGCTGGTCCGTGTGGTCTGATCCAACAGCCGAGCTCCTGTGGCTCAAAACTGCTGAAGAAGTTCATGCTGTTAATGATTTATGGGTCAGGACTGTTTTGGCAGCAAAAGGGGGCCAACACAATTTTAGTTTATTGTGTTTACTAGTTATTATTATCATTTTGGTATATATATATATTTCTTATTTCGGCTGCCCCACCATTAGGGATGACTACTACTGATACTACTCTGTCTTCTACATCTGCCTCATTCAAACCAACTTTCTGCATGTCTTTTCTCACCACACCCATAAACCTCCTCCTTGGCTCCATCCTCAGCATTATTCTACCAATATACCCCATTTCTCTCCTCTGCACATGTCCAAACCATCTTAATCGTACCTCCCTCGAGTTGTCTACAAAACATCCTACATGCATTGTCCCTCTAATAAACTCGTTTGTAATCCTGTCCATCTTCGTGACTCCCAACGAAAACCTCAACATCTTCAGCTCTGCTACCTCCAGCTTCACCTCCTGTCTTTTACTCAATGCCACTGTCTCTAAACCATACAACATCTCAGGTTTCACCACAGTCCTATAAACTTTCCCTTTCACTCTTGCAGATACCCTTCTATCACAAATCACTCCTGCTATCACTCTTTTTCACCCACTCCACCCTGCCTGCACTCTTTTCTTCACTGTTAACCCTTTTATATATAAAATACAAAATTATATAACAAAATAATAAAACAATTGTACTAGGTACACTTGCACACAGGTTTTGAGTAGGTTGTTCAAAAAAATCAATGAGAACTAACCTCAGATCTTCTGCCTCAAATCCCTCTGTCTTCACATGTAATCCCAGACAGACTTGATGATATCGAGATCAGGACTCTGTAGTGGCCAAAACTATTACTTCCAGGACTCTTTGTTTTTCTCTATGCTTAAGATAGTTCTTAATGGCATTGACTGTATGTTTGGGGTCATTGCTGCAGAATAAATATGAGGCTGATGGAATTACTAAATGGATAAGTATCTGCCTGCATTTCTTACAATTGAGGGAACCGGTAATCAAATATTCAACACCATTTGAAGAAATGCAGCCCAAACTTGCAGGGAACCTCCACCATGCTTCACTGTTGCCTCCAGCCACTATTGTAGACATTATTGTACCGTTCTCCAGGCCTTAGGCAAACAACTTAATCTTGCTCCAGCCAAATATTTTTTTTTTATCATCAGGCACTTGCTAGCATTTTTCTGCATCCAGTTCCTATGTTTTTGTGAACAGTTTAGTCACAGTCTTGTTTCTATGTAAGAGGTATGGCTTTTTAAACGCAATTCTTCCATGAAGACAACTTCTGTCCAGACTTCTCCAGACAGTAAACGGGTATACAGGTACCTGGGTTCCACTGGTTTTAACCAATTTCTTGCTTAACACTACTGCTGGACATAATCTGATGTCTAAGTAAAGTAACCATGATGCCTCTTTCATTTGCTGCATAAAGTTTCCTTGGCCAACTACATTTACATTTGCGGCATTTTGGCAGACGCCCTTATCCAGAGCGACTTACAACTGAGCAGGGGAGGGTTTTTTTTTTTTTTTTTTAGGGCTTTTTGCTCAAGGGCCCAGCAGTGGCAGCTTGGTGGTGGTGGGATTTGAACCTGTGATCTTCTGATCTAAAGCCCAATGTCTTAACCACTGAGCTACCACCTCCTCCAACTACTGCATCTACCGTCCTCAAACCACACGTTTCTATGAAGCTAAAATAGCTTCAACAGCACATCTTGAAACCTCAGTTTGCTTGGAAATCTGTGCCAGGGAAAGACCTAACTGATCTTTCAGTATAACTACCTTGTGTCTTCCTTCTGTGTTCAGTCTTGTCATTTTGTATGACCTGTGACATAAAATGTCTTCTACAACCTCACTATATTTCTAATGAGCTTTTTTCATACATTCTTATTTATTTTATTTTGTTGTAAGACATATAGGCTTTCTTTCTTTATTGTTCATGAACAAACATTAACTTATTTTCTATCTTGCAGAACAAAATATAATTTCCTGTGCATTTTCTTTTCCTTTTATTTTTCTTTAGCAAAACATGCTTGGTTTTTTTGTAATTATTTCATGCAAAATACAAACTTTTTTTTTACTTTATTGCTCCTTTTTAATAAGAAATATAGTTTTATTTTATTCCTGCAAAACATCTGCTTTGTTTGTTTTTCTTTCTTTTTTTTTTTTTTAAACATTAACTTTGCTGATTTTATATTAAAATAAATAAAGCTTATTTGCTTGTTGCATAAAAAGACAAAACCAGTAACAAGAAAATAAAAGAATAAATAAAAAATATAAAAATAAAAAAATAAATGTGTAAGTGGGCACTAACTAGTAATTAAATGCAACAGGAAAATATGTTTCTGAGTTATTTGTTGTGTATCTTTGTGTGTAAGAGCGTATAGTTTTTCTTCTTCTTCTTCTTTTTTACCAATTTATACAATTTATCTTTATTCAATATATTCTTGTTTTATTTGTATATCTTTTTGCAAAAAAATTAAATAAAACAGAAAACTGCATTTCCAGCTTTTCCCTCAACGTCGATGTCATTCGATACTGAGGCCAAAATGAAATCATGAGCAAGCACCTTTTTATTAATTAATCATTATGCAAGCCTTCTTAAATCATTCTGCAACTTCTGCAAGAGATTTACACAACTTTTGAAATGAAAAGTAGTTGAGTATATTGTTCTGTAATCGCCCCATCGCAAATAATGGCAATTAAGTCATTTAAGATTGAATGATAAACATGTTAAATGAAAGTGCTATTTTTGTCTCTATTTATTATTACATGGGTGTGTAACTGACTCACACAGCAGTTTACTAACTTCTGTGCTTTGTGTATTATTCTCAACATCCTATAATTTCCTATAAAATCCTTTTATTTAATACATTTTGTCTTAATGCAAAAGCACGTCAAGGTTATCCATGATTTTATCTTTTCACCGAGTGATTATGGGTGAATGAACATCTATTCCAGTTCAGCTGCATTTGGCTCAAGTTAAAGGGCAGGCAGATGCTCGTAAATAATCAGACTGAACAGAATAGGCACAGAGCCTGTACGTGGAACATGAATATGATTAATAATGTATTTCGGTATTTTAATAAGTGTTGCTTTTTGCTTTATGACTACTGGCTATTGGCAAATTTAATTAATTGAATAGTTATAAATAACTAAATACATGAATAAACAAAAAAAAAAAAAACAAACATTGAATATCTATTTTAATTGAATATCTATTTTTATTGAATATCTATCTATCTGTCTGTCTGTCTGTCTGTCTGTCTGTCTGTCTGTCTGTCTGTCCTTCCATCCGTCCGTCCATCAGCATGATGTGAAAAAAAAAAAAAAAGAAAAAAAAAATTTTTTAATGATTCTTTCTTTTGACAAGAAAAAAAAAACATATTTTGGTTAAAGTTGGTATAACTGGTAATTAATGAATTAATGAAATGATTTATTTGTTTATGCACTTGTTTGTTTGCTTGCTTGCAAATTTAATTGTAACTGTATTTATTAATTGATTGGCTAAAATGTTAAAATACATGCTGAAAATTATTAATAATAATAATAATAATAATAATAATAATAATAATATCAAATTGTTAGCAATTATGCATTCAATGTCTCTAAATAAAATTAATGATTAAAAGTAATCACAGGGCAATATTAAAGATTTCATGTATTTCATTATTATATTTATTTATATATATATTTTTACACAGCTGCAATTAAATGAGACTGCTTGAAGTTAAAGCTATATATATTTCTATAAAGCTTTAAAAGTTCCGTAGTGCAAGGAACTTTATTAATCTATGTATTGCAGTCTGCTGAGCCATCGAGGGAAAACACTTATCATACTCTCCTCGGGCTTTCCCGTTGACTTTCATACAGCCCACCACATTCATCGATTAAATCCTTTAGTGCGAAGTTGAGCGATGGAGGGCACCTGTGTGATTTTGTTATTTGCCTCTGGTGGGCAATATCATGCCTGCCTATATGATTGCTGTTCCTCTATTCAAGAATTCCCTGTTCTGTACTCAAATTACTTTTTCATCCATGGATCATTTTTCACCCATATTTCCTCTTCTTAAACAGAAAATCTACAGAAAGGGCATCGTAGATGTGATTTGATGAATTCAGATTAGAATTGAACTTGGGTTTTTATGCTGAATATAATAAATATGTCTCCAGATTGCAGATCTTGATAAAACCTGCCGTGAAGAAATTGCTGCTACATTTCTGACATTTTAAATTGTTTCTATTATTATGCTAAAATGAATAAAAGTAATGAGATATTATTTAACACGCTGCATTCCAAGTCCGGGTAGTGTTTTGAATTAATCGATTTTGGTTATGAGAATAATTAAAAGAAAAAAAAGGCTTGTAGCATTTCTTGACAAATTTCTTTGAGCAAAGAGAAATTAGTAACCTTTCCCAGGTGCAATAGTATTAAAAATTGCTTTGTCCTTGGAAAAGAAGAGTATGTTTTCAATTAAGACTGCAATGCATTTTTGTTCTTCTGAACAAGCAACTTTTCCTTCATTCATCTTAACCAGTAAACAGTTTATTCTGATCAGGATGCTGGTTGATCCCATAATTACAGAAATACACTAGTAGTCCATTTCTAGAGTAAACAATTGAGTAGTCCTCTTTCTCAAATCACTATTTTAAAGCTTTTCCTTGCACAGAAAGTGAATAAAAAAATTATCATATGCTATTACAAATCTGTAATTATATTAAACTATTTAAAAAGTGTTTACTGTTATTTAAATGCACTAAGGGATATGCTCAATTCATCAGATTTCAGCCTGAGATAATCATAACCTCTAAATATGGTGAACCTTATCTCCCAACATACACACTTTTCTAACCGCAGCAATTGTTCAATTCAATTCAATTCATATTTATTTGTATAGCGCTTTTAACAATAAACATTGTCTCAAAGCAGCTTTACAGAGATAATGTGGTGATTAAAAGTGAATATGTTCTTTATAAGTAAGTTTGTTCCTGATGAGCAAGCCGGTGGCGACTGTGGCAAGAAAAAACTCCCCGAGATGGCATAAGGAAGAAACCTTGAGAGGAACCAGACTCAAGAGGGAACCCATCCTCATCTGGGTTGCACCGAATGTCCATTTATAGCAGATAAACAATGTTGCGGGGTACAGTGATGATGATCAGAAGCGAAAAGTAGTCCTGAGTCGATGTAGCAGACTGTTGACATTAACTACAGTCCAAATCCATCCTTAAAGCACCCGTTCTTACTCCGGAATTTCATGGAACCACCCAAGGCGTTGATGAGAAACCGTCCCCAGCTGCACAGAGTGGCCTCCAGTCGAAGAAAACACTATCCAGAGGCAGGCCTGGACGAAGTGGGAAGATCCACGGAGGGGAGAGGGGCAGGAACAGTGGTCACTGGAGCCTCAGGATCATGTTCAACACGAGAGAGAGAGAGAGAGAAGAGGGGTGACAGGAAGAGAAGGATATGGATTATTATGGGTCTTTATTGTTATATGAGAGTTAATATCACTGTGCAGTTTGGACTCCGGCAAGACTCGCTATGGCAGCATAACTAAAAGGGAGAACCACAATTGTGTTCCCAGTTGGGATGTACTCAATCACACATGCATACACACTCACACAAAGACCATGCAAAGACTCATACATAATAATTGCACATAGTAAACACACTTTGTGACCTTGCTATACAGGGAAGTGGTAGCTTAGTAACTGATTCAAGCCCCACTAAAGCCAAACTGCCATTTTTGGGGCCCTTGAGCAAGGCCCTTAAACCTCAGTGATACAGGGACGCTGTATCACACCTGATCCTTGATTTGACCCCAGCTTGATGAAAAAGCTGGGATATGCGGAGAAAGAATCTCACCATGCTGTAACGTACATGTGACAAGTATGAGGCACCTTTCTTTCTTTTATTAGTAATTCTTTCATTGTTGCCTTTTTTGAGCCATTTAATACATCACCTGAAATTTGCTAGATTACTGAGAACAATTCTGTTTCACATTTTAGAGTTGTCACTTTTTGATTATTCATTTGGACATTAAACCGCTGATCAGAAGGTTGCGATTCAAATCCCAGAAACTGGCCAGCTGCCACAGTTGGGCCCTTGAGCAACCCTCAGTTGTATAAATGATATTATTCATAAGTTTCAAAACAAATAAGTCACCCTGGATAAGGGTTTCTGCTAAATGCCTTAGATGTAAATGTAAAAGACTGCTATTGCACTTGCATCCACTTGATTGAAATTTTGGAACTGAGAGCTCACAGCATGGAGGCCCATGTCCATCAATAGAGCACTCATCCTCTTCTTTAATGACCCACCTTACCTAGGATGAATGATCTATATTCACAGAAAACTATGGAAGCTGTTACTACTCAACTCAACTTTATGTAAGAGTTATATTAAAGCCAACGAAAACAATACAGAGTGGCTCTTGTTCATTTTAAATAATTACAAAGTTGTTACTATAATATAATATACTAGTATATGAAGCCCCAGTCTTTATGTTTAATGTTAACTAATGTTATAAAATCATGTAAATAGAATATTAATGTGTTAAAAATAAGTGCATATTGTTCATTCTTTATGGCAAGATGATCAATCAAAGATCTATTTCTTCTTCTTCTTTCGGCTGCTCCCATTAGCGGTCGCCACAGCGGATCATCCGTCTCCATACCACCCTGTCCTCTACATCTGCCTCTTTCACACTAACTACCTGCATGTCTTCCCTTACCACATCCATAAACCTAATCCTTGGTCTTCCTCTTTTCCTCCTGCCTGGCGGCTCCATCCTCAGCATTCTCCTACCAATATAACTCATGTCCCTCCTCTGCACATGTCCAAACCATCTAAATCTCGCCTCCCTCACCTTGTCACCAAAACGTCCAACATGCGCTGTCCCTCTAATAAACTCATTTCTAATCTTGTCCATCCTCGTCACTCCCAACGAAAACATCTTCAGCTCTGCTACCTCCAGCACCGCCTCCTGTCTATTACTCACTGCCACCGTCTCTAAACCATACAACATCGCAGGTCTCACCACAGTCCTATAAACATTCCCTTTCATTCTTGCAGATACTCTTCTATCACAAATCACTCCTGTCACTCTTCTCCACCCACTCCACCCTGCCTGCACTCTTTTCTTTACTTCTCTAACACACTCTCCATTACTTTGCTCTGTTGACCCCAGGTACCTGAACTCCTCCACCTTCACCACCACTTCTCCCTGCAACCGCACCACTCCACTACCCTCCCTCTCATTCACACACATGTACTCTGTCTTACTCCTACTGACTTTCATTCCCCTTCTGTCCAGCGCGTACCTCCACCTCTCCAGGCTCTTCTCAACCTGCTCAATATTCTCACCACAAATAACAATATCATCTGCAAACATCATAGTCCATGGAGACTCCTGTCTGACCTTGTCCGTCAACCTGTCCATCACCACTGCAAACAGGAAAGGGCTCAGGGCCGATCCTTGATGCAGTCCAACCTTCACCTTCACCCTCACATACTTCTCTGACACACCTGACTTCCTCATACAATACCACAACTCCTCTCTTGGCACTCTGTCGTACGCTTTCTCTAAATCCACAAATACACAATGCAATTCCTTCTGTCCTTCTCTATACTTCTCCATCAACATTCTCAAAGCAAATAATGTGTCTGTGGTGCTCTTCCACGGCATGAAACCATACTGTTGCTCACAGATGGTCACCTCTTCTCTCAGCCTGGCTTCCACTACTCTTTCCCATACCTTCATGGTGTGACTGATCAACTTAATTCCCCTGTAGTTACTGCAGGTCTGCACATCTCCCTTATGCTTAAAGATCGGTACCAGCACACTCCTTCTCCATTCCTCAGGCATCCTCTCACCTTCCAGAATCTTGTTAAACAATATGGTTAAAAACTCCACTGCCATCTCTCCTAAACATCTCCATGCTTCTACAGGTATGTCATCTGGTCCAACCGACTTTCCACTCTTCATCCTCTTAATCGCTGCTCTCACTTCCTCCTTACTAATCCTATCCACTTCCTGCTTCACAATCTCCACATCATCCAACCTTCTCTCTCTCTCATTTTCCTCATTCATCAGCTGCTCAAAATACTCCCTCCACCTTCTCAACACACTCTCCTCACTAGTCAACACATTTCCATCTCCATCCTTTATTGCTCTAACTTGCAACCCATCCTTCCCAGCTCGGTCACTCTGTCTGGCCAATCTGTACAAATCCTTTTCTCCTTCCTTAGTGTACAACCTCTCATACAGCTCCTCATATGCCTTTTCCTTGGCTTTCGCCACATCCCTCTTTACCTGCTGCCGCATCTCCTTGTACTCCCGCCTACTTTTCTCATCACTCTGTCGATCCCACTTCTGTTTTGCAAACCTCTTTCCCCTTATGCTCTCCTGCACTTCCTCATTCCACCACCACGTCTCTTTGTCTTCCTTTCTATTCCCAGATGTCACACCAAGTACTTTTCTAGCTGCCTATGCCACCGAGCCCCTGTCTGACCTCTTCCCTGAACCTCACACTACACTCTTCCTCCTTCAGTTTCCACCATCTTATTCTTCTTTCAGTCCTTACTCTCCTCCTCTTCTTCTTCGCCTCCAAAACCATCCTACAGACCAGCATCCGATGCTGTCTAGCTACACTGTCCCCTGCCAACACCTTACAGTCTCCAATCTTCTTCAGGTTGCATCTCCTACATAGAACATAATCCACCTGTGTGCACCTTCCTCCACTCTTATACGTCACCCTATGATCCTCCTTCTTCTTAAAATACGTATTCACCACTGCCATTTCCATCCTTTTAGCAAAATCTACCACCATCTGCCCTTCCACATTCCTCTCCTTAAGGCCATACCTACCCATCACCTCCTCATCACCTCTGTTCCCTTCACCTACATGTCTATTAAAGTCTGCCCCAATCACCAATCGTTCATTTCTAGGTACACCATTTACCACTTCATCTAATTCACTCCAGAATCTTTCCTTCTCCTCCATTTCACAGCCGACTTGTGGAGCATAGGCACTGATGACATTTATCATCATCCCTTCAACTTCCAGCTTCACGTTCATCACCCTATCAGAAACTCTCTTCCCCTCCACTACACTCTTACTGTATTCTTCCTTCAGAATCACCCCTACACCATTTCTCTTTCCATCCACACCATGATAGAACAGTTTAAACCCACCTCCAATGTTCCTGGCCTTACTTCCTTTCCACTTGGTCTCCTGAACACACAACATATCTACCATTCTCCTCTCCATCATATCAGCTATCTCTTTCCCTTTACCAGTCATAGTACCAACATTTAAAGTACCAACCCGAACCTCCACTCTCCTACACTTCTCCTTTCCCTGCCGTCTCTGTAGACGTCTTCCTCCTCTCCTTCTCCTCCTTCGGCCAACAGTAGCCCAATTTCCACCGGTACCCTGTTGGCTAACGATACCTGTGGCGGTCATTGTTAAATCGGGCCTCGACCGATCCTGTATGAAATTCTTAATCGTGACCCGCAAATTTGATTTGGCACATGTTTTACGCTGGATGCCCTTCCTAACGCAACCCTCCCCATTTATCCGGGCTTGGGACCGGCACTAAGAGTGCACTGGCTTGTGCCTCCCTAATGGCTGGGTTCAATCAAAGATCTATTTATTTTTTTCTAAATAATGAAGTATTCCTACTCAAATAGAATTTGAATTTATTATTATGCTATAACAAAATAAAACATTTGCTAATGTTCCAATTTGCTTCCTGCAATCAATGGTTTATGTGACTGCCCGTCTTATATTCCAATAAGTATTTTATTATTATTTATGACATTACAGCAAAGAAATAACTTATGGTAACCCAGAGTTTCTGAGTTCTGAATCCTTTATTGGTCTGAATAAAAGATTTTGTTGTATGAAATTATGTACAAATGCATTACAATATTTCATACCCGGCTTTCTGTAGAGCAATTACTCTAAGGCGTTTCCAATTGTTGTGCGATTCATCAAACTGATTGAGCTGTAATTTAACATTCTTGTCTTGTGAAGCTTGACCTCCTGATGGTTCACCTAAAATATTCAGCCTTGGCATTTGTAAACTGTCACCATGCGTAATTACTGAAGGATTGCACCAGTGCGTTTGTGCAGTGCTACTGCAAAAAAAAAAAAATAAAAGCTACTCAATCCTGTGTTCAATGCATATTGACTTTTCAAGTGGATCTTTTTGATAAAGCCCAGGTGAACGTTGGACTAATGGAGACTCCATCATAGCTAATCAAATGAAATTAATCTTCATTATACGATTGCTTCGTTTTTCTAATGCAGTTCAAGGCCTGGGGCGGTGTTGCACACGCTGTGCTGCTTTGTACCCTTTAAAGGAGACGAACTCCGCCTCAAATCCTGTACAGCCTGAAAATGTCCTGCTTGCAAACACCTAATAAACAGGAGTAGAAACAGATGTTTCTGAACAAGGAAATCAAGAAACTGTGATGAATTTCTATTCCCATAATGCTAATCTGTTTCAGTCATACAGGTTTCTTATTTAAGACTGACCAATTCTTTCTACAGTGCCTACTCAGGTAAATCCTGTTGTGTTTTATGTCTGACTTACCTTCTGACTCTAACTTTTAATTATGCTGTCACAGCTGCTTGCACTCAACACAATGTGCATTGTCCTTTACTATTAAATAAGAAAATGTACACTTAATAATCTCAATCTCTCTCTACTTCTGTTGTAAGAATTTAGAATAAAATAGCCTTTATTTGTCACATATACATTACATGTTCTTGAGACCTGGCTGATCCATCCTGATGCCCTACATCTTGATGGAGTTCTTAACAATGGAAAACCAACCACTCACTTCCCCTGAGGAGAACCTCCATATGAACAGCTGTAAGATACATTACATTATTGTCAAAATCATGACGATTTGGAAGCTTTGGACTATAATTAAAATGAACAATTTTGCTACGTGGGCTTAGAACTTCAATTGCCACAAACATTTTTACATTCAAATGTCCATCAGTGAAGAGGTGATAACCTTAACAATGATGAAACTATAATGGATATTTGTCACCTGGATGAGAATGGGTTCCCTTAAGGTTTCTTTCTTATATTGCCTCAGGGAGTTTTTCTTAATACTGTCGCCACTGGAGTTCTCATTAGGGATAAATTTATAAGGACAGACCTATTAAGAATATATTTATTACTTTAAAGCTGCTTTGTGACAAAGCTCACTGTAAATTGTTAATATATCTAAAAAATTAAATAAAATAAAATTTAATTGAACTAAATTGAATTCTTCAGAAATTTGAGCCTATATTAATTGAATTTACTCTGATCAAGTCTTACATGCCATTCCACCCTTGCAACTGATCCAGAATGCAGCTGCACGACTTGTTTTCAATCCCCCTGATGTTCTCCCCCACATCACCGCATTGCTACGTTCCCCTGACTAGCATCCTGTTGCTCCTGGCACTGGAATTAAAACACTGACACTCGCCTACAAGCCAAAAATGGACTCCCACCTACCTGAAGGCAGGATTAGTAAATTGCATTGTAGGTCCAAAATGAATCAATTTGCATAAACACTAGCCTGTATTTTTTTGCACCACAAAGTAAAAATGGCCCAAATCGCATGTGCATTAAAGCAAAAAAAAAAAAATGTAGCACACAGACACAATTCACCAAAAGCTCTGTTGGGTAATCAGGTTGCACGTTTTTTTTTTCAAGGGGTGCTCTTAAGTTTCTTTTTTTCCTTGTTTTTTAGCATTGCTCGGGCTCTGAAACGTGCTATTAATTCTACTGCATTAATCTTCTCCTGCACTTTCAAGTGACCTGTAATGTTTTCGTCATCACATTCTGTTATCATCGTCCATAGCCTCTTATTATCTGTTTCATGCATGAATGAAAGACTAGGAGAAAAATTCTGTTTTGATCATATGATGTAAATTAAACTGCTCATCCATTAAATCAGGTCAGATTGTGAAGAAAATGCTGAGGCCATCATTTTTCTTTCAATATATTAAGCCCTGCTTAATTTCTTACGGTTTTAAATGCATGTCAGCATACAATCTGCAATAAAAATTACAAGAAAAATTAACAATTGGAAGCAGCATCATCAATAGGATCACCTGATTCAGGGTTTTTATTATTTATTAATTTAGATTTTTTAATATTCTTATTTGATCTTTCACTTTTCATTTAATCATCACAAAGAGAGAGTCTGGTAATGGAATCACTGTCACATACTGTATTTCATTCCAGATGTATTCCAGGCAGATTCCACAATATTGAATTCAACAATCAATGAAAAATATTATTTAATAATTAATCAATCAAACAAACACACAAACAAACATCCTATTCAAATTATTAAAAGCATAGAAACCATAACATGGGAAGACAAACTTGATAATAGTAGATTGAATGGACATTTGGTGCAGCCCAGATGAGGATGGGATTCCTTTTGAATCTGATATCTCTCAAGGTTTCTTTCTTATGCTATCTCAGGAAGTGTTTCCTTGCCACAGTGACCACTGATTTGGTCATTAGGGACAAACTTACAATTATAAGGAACAAACATTTTTATACATTCAACTTCCAGGAAGCTCCACACAGACACAAAAAAATATATGGAAAACTACACAGATGGTATCAATATGGAAATGACGAGCCTACAGCAGTGCAACAACTCTACCCACTGGCTATTTACAAATATCCCAGTGAGTAATTGCTCATTAAACTAGCTAAATAACAAGCGGAAGTCTTTTTCTGAAAGGATACCTCAACCATAGTCATAACGCATCATTTTGGGTTGGTGACATGCAATAATGTCAAAGTGATTGAGAATATATATTTTTTTTCTCAATTATTTATGTCCTCGAATATTACTGATGTGGATAAATGATGGAACAAATGGTCTGTTTAAACTGACAAATCTTTTTATTTATATTTAGGAGGCATTTCAATTAAGTTAGACATAGATTCTTCTACCCCTTTTACAAGACAAAATTCCATTTGACATGTAGATATAGAATTGCTCCATTGGTTTGACATACTCCGAAGCTACCCTATTAGCTACACACTACCCAATTAGCAATCCGATACCCCCACCTGCTGCAATACATGTATCAGGCGATGCTGGTTGATTCTATAATGTTTTGAACTGCACTAAATAAAAAGGAATATATGGCCAGTTAGATTTAAGACACTATATTATCTATAGCTACACTAAAGTATCCACAGCGCTTTAATCTTCCACATTTTGTTATTTACAGCTTTTTCCAAAATAGATCAAATGTATTATATTCCACACAATTCTACAAACAATACCCCATAATGACAAAGTGTAAGAAGTTTGTTTTTAATCTTTGCAAATGCATTAAACATTTAAAAACGGAAAAATTTAGCTTTGCCATGACACTCAAAATAGAGCTCAGGTGGATCCTGTTTCCACTGATCATCCTTCAGATGTTTCAACAACTTGACTGGAGTCCACCGGTGGTAAATTCAGCTGATTGGACATGATTTGGAAAGGCACACACCTGTCTATATAGGATCCCACAGTTAACAGTGCATGTCACAGCACAAACCAAGCCATGAAGTCCAAGGAATTGTCTGTAGACCTCCGAGACAGGATTGTATCGAGGTCCAGATCTGGGGAAGGAGACAGAAAAATTTCTGCAGAATTAAATGTCCCAATGAGCACAGTGGCCACCATCATCCGTAAATGGAAGAAGTTTGGAACCACCAGGACTCTTCCTAGGGAGGTGACCAAGAACCCGATGGTCACGCTGAAAGAGCTCCAGCATTTCCCTATGTAGAGAGTGGAACCTTCCAGAAGAACAACCATCTCTGCAGCACTCCAATCAGGCCTGTATGGTAGAGTGACCAGATGGAAGCCACTCCCCAGGAAAAGGCACATGACAGCCTGCCTGGAGTTTGCCAAAAGGCACATGAAGGACTTTTAGACCATGACATGCAAAGATTGAACCATTTGGCCTGAATTCCAAGTGTCATGTCTGGAGGAAACCAGGCACCACTCATCACCTGGCCAATAAGCATATTGGTGGCAGTATCATGCTGTGGGGATGGTTTTCAGTGGCAGGAACTGGGAGACTTGTCAGGATCAAGGGAAAAATTAATGCAGTAATGTACAGAAACATCCTTGATTTAAACCTGCTCCAGAGCTCTCTGGAACTCAGACTGGGGCGATGGTTCATCTTCCATCAGGACAACAACCCCAAACACACAGCCAAGATAACAAAGGAGTGGCTACGGGATGACTCTTTGAATGTCCTTGAGGGGCCGAGGCAGACCACAGACTTGAAATCAATTAAACATCTTTAGAAAGATCTGAAAATGGCTGTGCATCAACACTACCTATTCACACCCTATTCAACCTGATGGAGATTAAGAGGTTATGCAAGGATGAATGGTAGAAACTGCCCAAAAATACGTGTGCCGAGCTTGTAGCATCAAACTCAAAAAGATTTGAGGCTGTAATTGGTGCCAATGATGGCTCAACAAAGTATTGAGCAAAGACTGTGAATACTTATGTACATGTGAGTTTTACTTCTTTTACATTGTCATTATGGGGTATTGTTTGTAAAACGTTGAGGAAAATAATGAATTGAATCTATTTTGGAATAAGGCTGTAACATAACAAAATGTGTAAAAAGTGAAGTGCTGTGAATACTTTCCGGATGCACTGTATGTTTCAGCAACGCTTTATCTAAATACCACATTTAATTACAAAGAGATCATATCACATGGCATTAATGTAAACCAATCACATTATGAAATCTCAGAAGGATGCCATCATGGGAAATTTAATTATATCATAAACTTTCTTTCGGCTTCTCCCATTAGGGGTCGCCACAGCGGATCCTCCGCATGTTTGATTTGGCACATGTTTTTACGCTGGATGCCCTTCCTAACACAACCCTCCCCATTTATCCGGGCTTGGGACCGGCACTAAGGCTTGTGCAACCCTAATGGCTGGGGTTGGTTCCCTGACCGGGGATCGAACCCGGGCCGCAGCGTTGAGAGCGCCGCATCCTAACCACTAGACCACCAGGGAACCTTAACTTGAATTATATCATAATATAGATAATTAGAACAGGTGGTAAAATGAGATACAGGTTCAATCCTTTAGTTCAGGTGAGTATTAGGAGTACATATGCATTAACAATTGATCATGAAAACAAGATTTGTTCATGTAATGATAATTCAATTACACACAGTTAAAGCAATGGATATATTTGAATTGTCAATTTACTTAACTTCAATATCAATGCAGGCTATTTAGCATGCTGTCATGTAATAGACAGGCTGCAGGATGCAAGTGCAGATATTTTATTAAAATGGAATAAAAGCCAAGAAACCATAACCTGGGAAGACAAACTTGAAATGAAAGTGCCATAAGAGGAGATGCAGTGAATGATGGGAGCTGCAGTCCTGTGGCTCTTGGCCCAAACCTGACAAGCAATATTTTGAAAATTAGGAAATTATATATTTGCATTTGTAATTTCTATAAATATATATTACAAATATATTCTATTATGTATAATTTATATTTTACTTCTTCTTTACTTTTATTCTGTAATATTGTTAAGTATAAGTCTTAAGTTGATTATTTGTATAAATTTGATTAATAATAATATTTTTTTTCATATATTTTAATTTTTATTAAATTTTTTCAGTCATGGACCAGTCATAATAAGCATTTCACTGCATATCATACAGCATATGTATGTACGTGACAAATACATTTCATTTAAAAAAGAACTGACCAAATTAACCAAAGCTAAAACACTGATGGTTTCCACTCCCAACAGAGACATCCCATTTGGGAGTCCAACAAAAATGATGATAAATCATGTGACCCTGAAATTTAGATAACATTTTCTAGCTTATTCAATTACATTTCCAGAAGAACAAAAAACTGGCAGCTCACTGGCACTTTTACTCGGCCAGGGGACTAACCAATGGATAGAGGACAGATATTAGGACAGTGTGTGTAATAATTGTAATATTTGTTATAGGCTCCTATTGTGTTCAAAATCTACAAAAATATTTCAATCATACGTTAACATTTTGTGCATGCATAAAAAATATATATTATTTATTACTTAATTAATATTTGCTGATGCTTAGGATATTGAAAGTAGATGGATTAAAAGATTGAAAGAAAATGATGGTTGGAAATTTCATAAATCACACAACATAAAGCCCAAGCATCATTTTGGAAAAAAAGTGTTGGTTTTTTTTCCCCCTCTGAATATTTGGTTTAAATGGCAAACACCAGATTTTGGACAATCCTCTCTCCTGTCACTTTGTTAAATCCCTTTGTGTAATGAGGACACAGTAAAGTAATTCTATGCTAACTGGCAAAGCTGGCACATGGCTTGCCCACCTGCTGTATGCCAACATCTGTCTGGTTTGATGATCATGACACTCGAAGAATTATGAAATGTACAGAAAAGTAAATATAGCTTTTTCTCTTGTAGTGACCTATGTTTCCAAATACTTACATTCAAAGGTGACTACATTAAGCATTGTTCCATCCGCATCCCATTCTTTTGTGTGAATAGCAAACAATTCAAAAGATCCACAAGCCAAGTCAGTCACAGAGATTCAAACATTTATTTTAGAAATGCACGACCAATAAGCATAGACTACTTTTGTGAAAGTATTTTAAGGTTGTTTTATGGCTTTAGGGCTATATTTGGGTTTACCTTCTAGATAAATATCTGCAAATGTAAATAACAGTCACCTCATAGATAAATGTATGGAAAGAAAACAAAGATGTTAACAATACTGAAATATATTTTTATTGAATATTGAGATTTAAACATGATGTGCTGCACTAGAAACAATGTTAGAAGAACAAAATATTTATATTCTGTATGCATTTGTTTCCCTTAGTTGTATGAACTACAGTAGCTAGCATGCATACATTTTATGTTATACGGTGGTCTTTCTGAATACTTTATTTTGATTTGGTGGAAGGTACATTTAAATCAGTTTAATCACTATTCTAAATTAATTTTTGAGCATTTGTAATTATGTAAATTATGTAAGTATGTAATTATTTGCAATTGTAACCTCACGTGCAGTCACACTTGCATTTGGTTGCAATCAACCAATTGGTGTTTATTTTAGATAACTGATAGAAATTTTGATAAAGTTACAAGATTAATTTAATTGAATGGAGTAAATATATATATAACACACACACACACACACACACACACACACACACACATGGCACATAAACAGCAACTACACTCCGAGGAGGCAAACAACACAATGTTTTAGGTCGGGAGTTTTTATGCACCTTCCTATCTTAGTAACTGATGTAATGTATCATACTGAAGCAGATTTGACCTTGTCAATGTCCTTGTGCTTGTTTAGCTACAATAATACAGCAACATTAATTACAAAGTCATTTAACTCATTTTATTCCCACCACAAATTCATCTTGCACCCCATTGTTCATCTTTCTTAGATGAAAAAAATAAGCTCCCAGAATAGTTTCCAGAAAATACTTTCCGAAAAAAATTACATTTTTAGACAGTATCTACTTGATTTCCCCGAGCACATTTTCTCGTTTGTGTAAAATGAGTGGGGAAAAAAGGCTGATGGTCCCTACTGAATATTCCACAAGTGCGACTGTGATAAAAACGCATTTTGCCCAAGGCGGTCCTCACCTGCCCTGAAATGGAGCATACTCCCAAAAACCTATAGTAAATATATCACTACGTGGATGGCCTCGAACCCTATGGGGGCTTAAAAAATCAGCAACATTTTCTATTTACATCTCTCAAATAAATACAGAGGAGTTTGCAGAAAAGAAAGCGCAGAGGCCTTTACAAGACTTTTCGGGGATATAGTGACATTGTAAAATGGTGTTAACGGCAGATGTTTGAAGTCTGGGCCAGTTGTGGTTCAGCTGTTATAGTATTGTGCACTGGACCCTTGATAAGATTTTCTAACTGGACAGCCACATTTTTCAGTCTCACATTGGTAAAATAGATGAATCCCAAGAAATCATGTAAAATTAATGATCAAATCAAATTTTACATTACTAATGCTGTTACATTTTATAGTGGCGAAGATGTTGGAGCAATATTATACAAACAAACAAGAAAATCAAATGTTCTAACATCCAAACTCACAAATACAGATAGACTTGATTTAAAAAAAAAAAAAAAAAAAAAGAAAAAAAAAAATAATAGCTTTCTCCCACCGATGTACCCCATGTCCCTCCTCTGCACATGTCCAAACCATCTCAATTGGGCCTCCCTTACCTTGTTTCCAAAAAACGTCCTACATGCGCTGTTCTTCTTCTTAATAAACTAATTTTTAATCCTCTCCATCTTTGTCACTCCCAATGAAAATCTTCAGCTCTGCTACCTCCAGAACCACAACCTGTCTTTTAGTCAGTGCCACTGTCTCTAATCCATACAACATCACAGGTCTCACCACAGTCCTATAAACTTCCCCTTTCACTCTTGCAGATACTCTTCTATCACAAATCACTCCTGCTATCACTCTTCTCCACCCACTCCACCCTGCCTGCACTCTTTTCTTCACTTCTCTAACACACTCTCCATTACTTTGCACTGTTGACCCCAGGTACCTGAACTCCTCCACCTTCTCCACCTCTTCTCCCTGCAACCGCACCACTCCACTGCCCTCCCTCTCATTCACACACATGTACTCTGTCTTACTCCTACTGACTTTCATTCCTCTTCTCTCCAGCACATACCTCCACCTCTCCAAGATCTTCTCAACCTGCTCTTCCCTCTCACCACAAATCACAATATCATCTGCAAACACCATAGTCCATGGAGACTCCTGTCTGATCACATTCTCCCAAGTCTTCTCTGAATCATTCAGGTGGTTATTAGCAAACTTTAGACGGGCCTGTTCATGTGCTATCTATCAACTTTTATATAATGAGTAATTCTAATGACTAATGACTAAGTCTGTTTTTTGAATACAGTTCAAGGTAAACTTCGACTATACCTTATATTAAGATGTAAATATAGA
Source organism: Silurus glanis (assembly GCA_014706435.1). Classification (NCBI taxonomy): domain Eukaryota; kingdom Metazoa; phylum Chordata; class Actinopteri; order Siluriformes; family Siluridae; genus Silurus; species Silurus glanis. Next base: position 7,447,097 of record JAAIIK010000024.1, read on the forward strand.
TTATAGTATTTTAAATGTTTTTGGTAGCTGAAATGTCAACAGTTTTTATATCCCTAGATCTCTTCAACCAGACTGTTTCAACCCTTTAGCTCATGTTTAAAACCACATCAACACACTTCTCTTTGTCAGAGGATAGTAAGGGTCATTGCATAAATCAATGTCACCGGATACAAGATTAGTCTTTGGAGTGCAAATGTATTGAAAAATAAGGAAAAAAAGCTGCCAGTTTGCTGCCAGAGAAAGGGGTCAGGGTGAGTGTTACGACCTGATCTGAATTGTGTTTGTGTTGTATTTATTCTCATTCTTCTTTACAAGCTCCAGAAGCCGAAATTATAAAAAGATTTCCCTCCAAACATACACACAAAAACACAAATTCAAAAGAAATCCTTTTTTTTGTTTCTTCAAAAATTACAAGTACAGTACAAAATGTACTATTAACTAGTGGTGGTATTTGGTGTGTCGTATTGTACAAGTGAATTACAAATGAAACAATGAAATCCAAAGAGGGAAAACACAAACAAGGTCAACAGCACACAGAGGGTCTTCAAAAATCAGCACACTTTGCACAAAAAATTTACACAGGACAAAATTTACACAGGACAAAATTTACACAGGACAAAGTAATGGCAATAATGTACTTTAGGGGATGGATGGATGGATGGATGGATGGATGGATGGATGGATGGATGGATAACTGAGGAGGTAAAAAAACAGCAAAAAAAAAAAAAAATACATTAGGCTTTATGAAATACCTTCCTGGAAATGTTTTTCTACCTGTTCCCTTTTCAAAACAGTAAAAGGCAGGTCTAAAAAGACATTTTCATGCATATGATCTCTAATATTGATACATATACAATGGAACTAATCTAAACATATTTATTCTTTTAATATGCATCGCAAACATAACACGTAAATACGCAAATTACAATTCTAGCATAACACTTAACAATACAAAGAGCATACATTTTCTTATAGCCTAGACATGATTACACAAACCAAACATTATTCTGTATTATCAATATTTCATATTTCAAAAGCTAACATAAATCAACAATGCACAATACTCATACCGGGATATATATAAAATTTGGTGCCGTATTTTAATGACATTGATTTTTGTCAGAATTATAGACAAGAATTTTGTTTCCCACAAACACACAAAAAAGTCTGCTTTTAAATCCTAACAGCCACATCTGAGCAAGGCCGCTAACCCTCAACTGCTCAGTACATTAATTAGATAATTGTAAGTTGCTCTGAATAAGACAGTAAATAAGCTTTATAAAATATAACCTGAAAAAAAAAAACCTTCATGTCTATTCTGTTAAAACAAAAATATTTCTAATCAGATCAAATCAAATTCTATTTGTCACATACACATACATACAGAGTACGACATGCAGTGAAATGCTTTTTACGACGTTCCGACATAATGGAATAGGATGAGGAGGAAAATAAACCAAGAAAAAAAAGAAGGCGGTGTGAAATACAGTGGTGTAAAAAAGTGTTTGTCACACTTTAATGTTTCAGATGATCAAACTAATTGATTTATTAGTAAAAGATAACACAAGTGAACAAAACATGCAGTTTATTAATGAAGGTTTTTATTATTTAGGAAAAAAAAAAATCCAAAACTACATGGCCCTGTGTGAAAAAGTGTTTGCCCCCTAAAACTAATAACTGGTTGGGCCGCCCTTTGTGCAACAACTGCAATCAAGCATTTGCGATAACTTGCAATGAGTCTGTTACAGTGCTGTGGAGGAATTTTAGTCCACTCATCTATGCAGAATTGTTGTAATTCAGCCACATTGGAGGGTTTTCGAGCATGAACCGCATTTTTAAGGTCATGCCACAGCATCTCAATAGGATTCAGGTCAGGACTTTGACTAGGCCACTCCAAAGTCTTCATTTTGTTTTGCTTCAGCCATTCAAAGGTATAGTGAATCACACTTTTTCACACCACTGTATATTCACAATTATGCTAATCTAGATATATTTAATGTTAGAATATGCATGGCATATATACACAAATTACAAAGCTAGTGTAAAAGAATACAAGTAGTGTTGAAGAATAAAAAGAGCATATACTGTAGCTTAGAAACAATAACCAAATATCATACTGTATTATCCAGAGTTGAAAAGCTAGCATAATGCTGTAACTCAACAAAGCACAAAGACAGAATCATACTGGGATACATACAGTTTTGGTGCTGGATTTTAATGAGATTGATGCATGTCAGGATTTTGGATAGGGATTATGTTCGTACAAACCCACAAGAAAAGTCATGAGTTTTAATCCCTGCACTACCAAGCTGCCACTGTTGGGCTACTGATCAAAGCCCTGAACCCTCAACTGCTCAGTATATTAATTAGATAATTGTAAGTTGTTCTAGTATAAAAAAAACCCCTTTCTTTCGGCTTCTCCCATTAGGGGTCGCCACAGCAGATCATCCGCATGTTTGATTTGGCACATGTTTTTACGCTGGATGCCCTTCCTAACACAGCCCTCCCCATTTATCCGGGCTTGGGACCGGCACTAAGAGTGGCTGGGGTTGGTTCCCTGACCGGGGATCGGACCTGGGCCGCAGCAGTGAGAGTGCCGCATCCTAACCACTAGACCACCAGGGGACTGTAAGTTGTTCTAGTATAAATTAGCCAAATGTCATAAATGTAAATTTAAACAAACCACTGCACCACTGTAAGTAGCACTTGTCTAAATACAGCATTCTTATGGTTAACTGCACACTTAATCTTTTGTTTGTTGTCGGTCATGATTATTGTTCTCATTGTCCATGTTTCAGTTTATGTTCTTGTTTTCGTCATCAGGTCATTTTGTGTGTCGGGTCTTTGTTCCATTGTTTGTATTTACTAGCACTTTAAAATCACATGAATATCTGCTGTGGCATCTGCTTCTGCTACTATTACATGCCAATGTAGGAAGCCACTACTATTACATACCATCCAAAGAAGCCAACATTGTTTTAGAGAATTGTCTTTGATGTCTATGATGACATTATTTCATTCAATTCAATTCCTATTAGTAGAGCACTTTTAACATTGGTCATTGTCTCAAAGCAGCTGTAAAGAGATTATAAAATTGTTTAAAATAATATTAGTTTAGTGCCTATATGTTTGTTTGTTATAATTAAAGATTTTTCATTATGAGTGAGCCAATGCTGTCTGTGGCAAGCAAAAACTCCCTGAAATGGCTTGAGGAAGAAACCTCAAAATAGAATCCATCTTCATCTATGTAGCACCGAACGCCCATTTATTACAGTTCTATCATTGTTTAAAATGTTTACATTGACGTTGACAATGTTGTCATTTCAGTCAGGCAGATCTAAAGGGAATATTTGGTTCTGTTTTTCTGAGATCGAAAGACACACAAACACATATTAAGCGGAAATATGTCCAGAAATGCGACAAGATAAAACTTGTTAATACTGAGGTCATGAAATGTCAGTACTAAAGTTTACCCAATAACGTTATATCGTCAAGCTCAGGCACTGAAAATTATATTCCCCTGGAGTATAGACATGGCTGCCATATGGCTTACTTTAAACAGTATTGTAATTAAAGTCAATCTGTAATGTTTGCTATATAAAGTACACCAAATGTCTTCAGACAAGTCCTAAATTGGCTAAGGATATTTTTACGAAGAGCCTGACACTTCTTTTTTTTTTTTTTTTTTTATCAATTCTGGGGAAAATTCAGGTCAGGAGGGATTAATTAGCTTTCTGAGCCCTAGTCACTACATGTCAAGGTAATCTTAGCAGAGGTCAGTGAAATATCTCAAGATGAAGAGTGCTGTGTCTGAATGCGCTGCACAGACATTGTGGTCCGCATCCCTTCCAAACAGGACATTGTGGTCCGCATCCCTTCTCCATCACTCAATAGCATCTCAAACACTCTCCATATAGTCCTGACCTCATTAATCTCGAAGGGCTACATAATTAGGTCGCTTTGAGGATGAAAGTCAGAGTGTGTCAACGAGTCATCCTTTTTTGCCCGCTGCTCCCTGCTTTCTGGTTTCACTTAATGTAGCATATCAATACTAATTAAAGGCGCGTCGTATCGGCACCGCTGACATGCGCGGCACATTACAGAGGATGTTTATGCCAGTTTAAAATTGTATAATTGTTCTGCACAGTCTTGATGGAAATATAACACTCATTAGTCAATAATTAGCTGGTTCTAAGGTATCTATGCCACTGCCTGGGTTTGACTATGTGTCATGCTTCATAAATTACATCTTTTCCAAAAAGCTTTCCAGATAGTGATGCCCCAAGAGGAGCCATAATTTTTATTTGTTTGTTTGTCATCATGGTGCTTTCAATGTGCTCCCATGTCTCACATTTTGTCCTAATTTCTGTTTGTGTGCAGTTTTCTCCACACATGCTCTCCTAGTTTCCTCCCACATCACTAAAACAGGTCAGTGGATTGACAATGCATGATAGAGAATGTACACTATATTACCAAATCTATGTGAAAACCTGAGTATTGCAATCATAGGTGCTTGTTAAACACCCTATTCCAGATGTGCATAGCACTTTCTGTGAAGGTAATCCCACTGGTTTGTGTGGAGCATGAAGGTTAACGTAAGGACACATTAAACTGATGCCAAAGAACTAGCTCTGTGAAAAGTCGGCTGTGGCGACGCCTCGTGTAGCCTGTGTCAGGGCAAAAAAATAAAATAAAAGTTGCACTAGAACACATTGGACAGGCTACAGCAGAAAACTTGCATGAGAAAACATAACTCTCCCATACCAGCAGGTGGTAGTAGTCTTTATTAATCATCCAAACAGGGAAACCGGAGAAGTTGTGAATATATGAAGCAAGCAGCTTTTACACCTGCTGCGATCATTCCTAACTAAATCGAGTAGCTTTTTTAATCAAGTCAATCAAGTTGAAAATGCCATTGTCAGCTCTTGGTATTATTAAAATAATTCCTTGGTTAAATGAGGTAACAAGACATGTAGTAGGAAAAGGGGAATAACCAATCGGAGTTCTCTTTCTAACTGACGAGCTCCGCCGCTCATGTGACATGCAGAAACGGCCAAAAAATAAACAGTGCTGAATAAATATTCAAAAAGATAAAGCTGACCGACGCTCAAAAACCACCAGACATTGGCAGATGGCCGACCGCCGGCTTGGTGTGTCCTATTCTTTAGGATTCACCAACAACAGCATTTGTGACATTGGGGCACTGATGTCAGAGTGGTGGAGTTAGCATTTCAATTCATTCCAAAGGTGTTCAGTGAGGTTGAGGGCACGGCACTTTGCAGAGCACTTGATTTCTTCCATTCTGTCCAAACTTTGGGGCACAGATACAGTCCTCGTAATCTCATATAAAGGCATTCTAGATATTTGTGTGAAAGTTTTTTGACAACAGTTTGGAAAAGGCCTACATAAGGCATGGATATGAATCCAAACTTACAATTATAAGGATTTATTTGTGCAAAGCTGCTTTGAGACAATGTGCATTGTTAAAAGCACTATACAGATAAACAATTTGTTGAATTGAATTGTATCTCAGGTGTACTTTTGGCCATATCTTGAATGTGTGTATGATGCCCTGCAATGCCCAGTCTTCAGGGACAAGCTAAGGGTCAAGATGCCACTAGAATATGTCTCCCGGAAATCGCTGCAACATGTCACCATGTTTGTCTGATGTGCATTCATGATAATTAGCACTTGTATAAATACTAACAGCACACTACAATCGGTGTCTTTTGTTATCTTTCTTGTTTGTCATTAGTAGTGTTTATGGTTGTAATGTCTCATGCTCAGTTTAACTAGTTCATGTGTTTGGTCATTTTTTTTGTGTGTTTCATTTCTTGTGTCATGTAAATGATCGTCACTTGCATCTGCTTCCCAACTCGTAACATGGCACTCAAGGTCCACCATGATTATGAACAGGATAAATCACTTATTGAAGAGGAATGAATCAATAAACAAATCGTTTTTTTTGACCTAACAATGCAGTAATAATCATTTGAAAAGGAGAAAAAAAATATTACATGCAACTTTCGGTTGACTGGTATTCAGCCATATGTTTGGTAAAAAAAATAGGAGCTGCATGCAAGTAAAAGCCTCGAACCCTACTATAAAAATACAGTATCTATCATTAATGCTTCGGAGCTGGTTTGCAGTTGATGGTCCAGGGGCTATCCTGATGATTGATTGCATCGTTATTTCTCCCATCATTATTCCAGTTTAGGCCCAAACCATTTTTGCCTTTGCCAAAAGGTTAAGACTTGGCCAGTGATGGACCTTGCACCAGGATAAAGACCCGAAATGAAAACAGAAAAGAAAAGAAAAGAAAAGAAAAAAATCTGTTTTGCAAACAGCCATGCAATCGTAATGGAAAACCTGGATGAAAGTGGAAATGAGGATAACAGTCCACATGCACAGCTAAGAATACAAATGAGTTTGAAACCCATAAATGGAACACACTTAACTGGCTAATATCAGCATTATAAGCACAAAATGACATCTCGGTGCCATATTCTGCATTTTATAGCTTTGGAAAAGCTGAGATATTTAGTTACATAGTTGCTGACTGTAGTCAGTCATGTGCTACTCACTATTAATCACAGGAGGAAAGATATGACAGGGAACTTAAGCTGAGTTGGCTTATCACGTGGTAGAAGTGTGGAGATTTATTAAATCCTCACCATAAAAACATTCATTCTTTTAACTTTGACAGTTTAAATCACAAAAAAAAAAGGATGCAGCGCCAATGTTTTCCTAATTAGTAAACGAGCTGCGTGTAAAGTTGAGATGTAGGTCATGCATGTTGTGATGATGCATGTGTAATATTCTGCATGGAAGGGTGGTCCAAGCTCCATCTACTTACAGTCGCCAATTTTGTTTAATATTTCAGAAAAAGGTTCAGTACTAGAAAAAGAAAGTAAAAAATGTCATTTACTCACTTTACTGTAATATAATTTTATTTTTTGTGTGTGTGTGTACGTTTTAAAGTGGTTTTTAAAACCTGTACCTTTACTTTATTTTGAAGTATTGAACTTAACTACATTTACACCTAAATGTACATTTACATTAAAACCTGTACCTTTACTTTATTTTGAAGTATTGAACTTAACTACATTTACAAAAAGAAATAAAATGTAAAAAATAAATAAATAAATAAAAAATAATGCAAGGTGAAAAAAAAAAAAAAAAAAACTACTGTACTGTTTGATTGATGGGCGGAGAACAAACGCACTAAACTCACAAGAAGGAAAGAGGAAGATGGACAAGACTGAACGTGAAATGCAGTGGAATGGAAATTTGTTCAATGCTTGTGCTCACGGTCTAAATTCTGAATCTACATTTATGATTTCTCTCATTATCATAAATAATATTTTAACAGGAAATTTTTATATAAAAAATGTATTTAATGTATCATGTATGTAATATATTTTCTCTGTGTGTATATATATATATATATATATATATATATACATACATATACATTTTTTTTTGTTTTTATTGCACTTTATTTGGAAAGGTGTTCCCTTTTTTAAAAACACCTACTTAAAGACTTGTATCCCCTTGTGCTTTTTAAACTACACTAAAATCCCCCACCCCCACTTTTTTTAAATGAGCTACATTTTACTTATACTTAAGTAGAATATTTTATTTCTCTTGCCAGCTTTGGTTTTTAGTAGAGAAGAATGGATCAGGTCACCAGATAATCTGCTAGCACTGAGTCCTGATAAGCTTGGCGGTGCTTATTCACTTGTTAATGATGGAATGATTGTGGTAAATCTCATTATGCTACAGTGTGTGGTCGACTCTTAGAAAGACCCTGGACTGTGCAGTTTTTACGCCGCTATTGTCACATCATAAACTGAATGGCCTCCTGAATGCTAACCTGGCCAGAAGGTCATTCATTCTATAGACACTGCACTTCTTCACATCGCAATCAATCAATGCTTTTAAAAATGACACAAAACCAAAAAAAAATATATAAAAAATGACCTGTGCTCGTCAATCTGACGTGTGTCTGATCACTATTTTTGCAGATTCAGGGTTAAGATTTTAAGATTTAAGATTTTTTTATTTGTGAAGTAAACATGCAGTGAAATGTAAACGTGATTGGCTGCTCAGAAAACTGAGCATTGGCTAAAAGGAACTATAAATATACAATCATAGCAAATATGAGAAAATATATAAGCAGTAGTTAATAATTGTGCAAACATATTTAGATGTAAAAAAGGAATTCAGGTTGTGTGTTCTGAATGGTTAAAATGGTTATTGCAGATCAATGCTACTGTGTACCTCATACACTATATGGCCAAAAGTTTGTAAAACACCTGACCATCACTTCTATAAATAACTCGTCCCTAAACACTTACCACAATTTTGAAAGGACACAGTTGTCTAGAATAATGTTGTATGCTGTAGCATTAGCATTTCTTTTCATTATTACTAAGAGGTTCAGACACGTTTCAGCGTGACAGTGCCCTTTTCACAAGCAAGCTCTATTTTGTGAAAGTTCTGGAGTGAGAAATCCTGTGTGGCCTTTACAGCGTACTGACCTCAACACCACTGAACACCTCTGCGATGAACTGGAACACCAAGTGTGCACAAGGCCTTCTTACCCTACATCAGTGCCTGACCTCTGTAATATTCTCAAGGCTGAATCAGCAAATTGTTCGACATTCACATTCCAAAATCTAGTTAAAATCAATGCCTGTAGAGTGCATGCTGTTACAGCAAGAAAGCTGGGCAAATTTAGAATAAAATGTTTAACAAGGACATATGGCTACGATAGTCAGGTATCCCTTTATTCCCTCCAGGGTCAGACCTTGGCCCACACTTGCTCTCTCTTTACACTAATCACTAAAGCTCAGTGATCATATCTCATAGCTTTTCTGTTCACTGCAATGCCCATGACACACAACGTCAATTCTCATTTTCTCGCTTCACCTTCCACGCTGTGCAGACAATCCAGACGGCCATCCTGACATGTCTTTCTGAATGACAACCCAGCATCCGAAACTCAACCTTGACACTAAAGGGATTGTCCTTTGCTGGATCTGCCATCCTGCAGACATAACTAAGAATCTTAGACTCATTTATGTATTTACTTATGCATATATATATATATATATATATATATATATATATATATATATATATA
>JAAIIK010000024.1:7474726-7490711 GCA_014706435.1 Silurus glanis
ATATATATATATATATATATATATATATATATATATATATATATACAACTTATTGTTATACACCTGAACTCCTCATTAAAGAACTTAATGAAAAACATGTATTTTAATTTATTTCTTTGTGTATCTTCAGCTGAATTTGTTATAAAATCAACAGAGAACACACTTTTAGTTTTGTTGTTAATATTGAATTTGAATAAATGCATTACTAGAATAAAATGCTGTGTTTCATTGTGCAGTGAATACTTAACGGTTTCGCCAGCATAAGAGTGTGTTTAGTTTGCTGTGTTAACTGTTTTGAGAGCTGTTACCTGAGTTTGGAGAAATGTACCAAATCGATTGAGAAAAACTGTAATACCCAGCATTCCAGGGATTGACATGTATAGCATTTACCAGATGCCCTTACTGAGAGCAACTTACATTTATGCTGGGATTTGAACTCATGTTCATCTTCTGATCAGAAGTCTGCTGCTCTAGCATCGAGCGAAGTAACCACTGAAATACAACTTGACCCTGAACAATCAAAAAAATGATAATAAAGGAAACGTCTCTAGGTTACATATATAACCCTAGTTCTCTGAGGGAACTATCAAAAGCACATGGACTGAAGCCGGCACCAGATTCATGCAGGGATGCCAGCAGTGTGGCAAGGGGATGCAGCTTCTCGTTCCTTTAGGGAACTAGGTTACATACGTAATCTAGAGATGTTCCCTTTCAGGAACTTGAGCTGCGTCGCAATAATTTGGGAACTAGGGTCCAATACCACCAGACTGACCAGTCGCTGATTATAGTGTATGGGCACAACTATGTCGAAGGACAAAGGAGCCAGGAGTGGCACAGAGGTCGATGTTATAAAACCTGACAAAGGTCAGTAGGGTGGACCAGCCCGCAGAGGTCTTGGAGGGACACTCCAGAGGACCAAGAATTAGAGGCTGCCCCTGCTTGAGAGATGAGATCCCTCCTCAGAGGAATCTCCCATGGAGGCTGTTCGAGGAGGGCTGCCAGGTCAACCATGGTCTGCCTATGAACTCCATTCTGGGTGAACTCTCTTCAGAACTCCCAGAAGCAGCGCGATGAGGGGAAAAGCATACAGGCGCAGCCTCTGCCGCACCTTGGGCGAGTCAGGGAGAACCATAGGGTTTCTCCCAAATCTGCTCCATTACGTGAGGATGGAGCCATCATTCCTCGGGTCTCAACCCCTGTCTCGACAGGGTGTCTGTTACTTCGTCCAACCGGCCCGGGATGTATGCTGCTGAAGGAGAGGAGTGCAAAGAACAGTGAGTGACTGCCCTTCTCTGACCTTTCTGATGGCCGTAAGGATGCATGCAATGCGGGCAGATGAAAGTACAAGCAATTACTACAATTACTTTACAAAAATAAGTAACGCATAAACTTCCACTGCCTTTTTACATAAATCACAAAGCATCCAAACTGGAAACTATAGAGACCATTCATTAAAAGTTTTTCTTTTAACAATTGATGTCATCCTAAGGCAGCTTAGCAGAGATAAATAGGTTAGTAATATACATTTCAAATGTATTAATTAGTCCCTATAAGTCCCCTATATGTCTTTTATAAGCTATTGGTGGCAGTGGTGAGGAAAAACTTCATGAGATGGTATGAGGAAGAAACCCTTAAGAGGAACCAGACTCAAAAGGGAACCCATCCTCAAAGCAAAAGCTCAAAAGAACACCTGGCATATGCTATAAATGCAAATGTAAATGTCTGGACATGATTCCTATTAAAGAACACAACAAATCTCCTGGTTTTAAACCTCCAATTTGACAGACTTCTGGGTAGTCAAACAGACCTCATACTGGCAGATTCGGGTTATTTCTGTCTATATGGTAATGAATAGTGTGATATTAATTTTCAGCCGTATTGGCAGAACACCTCTGGTTGTGCCACTGATGGACATTTTTAAAATGTGCCATGAATCCTGATGGACCATAAATGACTCCTGAGGTAAGTTAAATCATCTGATAGGTACATGCTGTATCTGAGGATTGTTTAATAAGAGTTGCATTTAGAGGCCAGACAGAAGATCCCAAAGCAATTTGTGTGTAATTTGCACCACTGCATAAAATGGTTCTGTGGGAGTTGGGTCTGAATGGGCTGCATGTGTGTTTGCCAGACCTGGTTTAATTCACTATAGAGAAGAGGGCTTTATAAATGCACAACGAATGCTCATTTTAAGCGCTTTTAACTTACATATTTTTTTTTATGCACTGTTCTGAAACTTTTTAGACAGATTTTGCATTTCACAGGAACAGATAAAGCAGGTGGTTTCTTAAATCTGTCTCATTATGCAGTCGACTAAACATATGACTGATGAAGCAGATGTTTCTCAACTGTAATCAGTAGCACAGCTTATGCACGAATATTCACACAATAAGCAGTGGTTCTTACTTGCTATGAATGCAAATGTAAAGTTGATTCTCTTCCAATGTTGGCAATAGCTTTATTTGTGAGTAATGAAAAAATATTACTCTCTTGCTTGAGTGAAAAACAAAACACAAGAGATCATGTAATGGAAATAAATCAATGGCAGATCTTAGTGTTTTACTCCATTTATCATACAGCAATTTGTCACAATATATGTATATACATTATAAATAATAATTCACAATTTTAATTAATTTATAGTTACACTTCGACCACGTCGACCCGTTACGTTTTTTTGTTTTGGCCTGCCGTCCACACTGAGACGACGTTTTCAGTCAACGGAAACCGTTTTCACGACGCAGTTTTGACTTTGAAAATGGAAGCTTTTAAAACTTGATTGTTTTAATTTATTTTTGTCTATGAATAAAATTATTCCCAAGTAATTCCCAATCTTAGCAAATCCATGCTGCTTGAAACTGTTGCTCTAACCGATCAGAATCTGACTTGCTTACCCCGAGGCCCATTTAGAAGTTATCCAATCACGTCGACTTTTCCATGTCCGTTTCATTGGATGGCCAGAGAGCAAAATATTCATAGCTTGCAACCCATATCTGTAGCAAACTGCACAAGCTCAAATATATTTGTGTGGATTTTGTAGCTGTTGATTTAGTCAGACGTAGACTTTTAAGGACATTTACAAGATGGATTCTTTTTTGGACTTTGTGAGGAAAGGTCAGCCAAAACAGTTCAAAACAGCTGTTAATCTTTTTCATGAACCATTTATACTTTTGCGTTTTCTTTCCCGTAGAATTTGCACAAAAACATACAATTTGCCTTCATTTAACATCCCCAGGAAAAATGTAATGCACAAAAACTGCATAAAAAACCCAGTATTGATGCTTCTGCTAGAGGAGATATATGTGGCTGCAGTGAAAGGAGAACTGTTGAATTGTGTTCATTGAGTTTCTTGATTTAGTAATGCCATTAATTTTCGCTGCATAAGATACCTGTCTGTGATGCAGCAATTGGTTATGCTCCAGTTCTGTATTAAAAGTTTCTATAGCCGTGCTGTCATAATGATGGGTATGAAGAGGTGGATTGATTCAGGTAGGACACCACTGAAGGCCTAGGCGTGAAATGCATAGCCTGCCACTGAATAGTAATATTAATAAACATTCATGTTAGTAAAAAAAAAAAAACACAAACACTTATCTCTAAGGGCAATAAACATATGAGCAAATTGGAGATAGTCAACAGTGTACTGGCAAAATAGTGTTTCTCGGAAACCTTGCAGCTGGGCAGAATTGCTATAAGGCTAAAGATAATGTGATTTTTGAGGTAGGCTGGCAAAAATGAGGTTATGTTGTGCCTTGTTCCTGGTACAATTTATACTTCTGTTTATTTGACTCAGGCATTTTTTCTAGGTTCTATATTTGCAATCTGGTGGCCCAGGATTTGATATTAGTTGATCGGTTGTAATAAATGCTCTGATTGTAAAGCACTGGACTACACATATGTGATTAGGCTTAATAATTCATATTGGTCATAGTTCAGGTCGGTCTAGAGCATATCAAGGGAGAACTGAGAGTAAAACAAGAATATACCCTAGATATGACGCAAGTCCATCGCACGGCACCATACACACACTCTGACTCTTCAAATGGGTATGTGGAGTCTGCAATCGAACTTAGGGAGATGAAAACCAGAAACCAGAGACACTTGAGGAAACCCACACAGACATAAGGAGAACACATGAAACAGCTTAGGATTGAGCCAGGACCCTGGAAATGAAAATTTACTTACTCATATGTGTGTTTTAAAACTGTTGAACACAAGTAGTTCCGGTCAGTTTATGTTAATGTCCTCCTTTAAAAGCAACAGTAACTATTGTGACATACAGTACAGGCACAATTGCAAACAAAATGAACAATTATCAATTTGCTGAGGCTCAAGATGAATCAAGATGACAAGGAAAACAAAAAATGTACAAAAAGCTTTATTATTACTAGAAATGTGTCACTAAAACATTCATACACACACACACACACACACACACACACACACACACACACACACACACTACCACTCTCACGTACCTTCTTGGACACACTCTCTCTCTAATATCTGCTTATTAAAACTCATTCAAATAGATGTCCACATAGATCCATTCATAAAATCGCAAATTACAATTATCCATTATTTGTATCTATTCAGTTGGTAGCTGTAACTTGGCAAGTACCATAGTGTACTGTAAGTGGGATAATCAACAACTGGGTGTGCATTATATGGATGGTGGTTGCCTCCAAGGAGTTCATCTGTCATTTTAGGGAATGGAGAATTGTAGAAAATGATGCAGCTACAACGTCTTGTAGGTGAGATAAACAGACTTATCTCTTGAGCTATAGCAGCCATGTTGGCTGACGTAGTTGTGTTGACACACAAAATTGCTTTTTAGTTGCCAGTGCAACCTGAGCACTCACCAGGTGGTGATAAAGTGTCAAGCCGTTTAAACTCTTAGCACCTCTGGGAAATTTCACTGGCCAGCGAAAGTAGTAGGTACACAAAATATTTGTTATGGTATGGTGTGTGTGTGTGTGTGTGTGTGTGTGTGTGTGTGTGTGTGTGATTGTATTGTTGAAAATCTGAGCAATTGGCAACTGAATCTTATGCTTGGGGAGGAAAGGGAAAGCTAAGAGTGTTAGATTGGTGCAAAACGTTTGTGTACTTCTTGTCAGAATTGGGTGTTATGCTTTGGTGCATAATGGAAATGTGAATGTCACTGATCAAATCTAATAAAAGCCCATCACGCTTTTACCAGATGTTTTTGCACCAGACTATTATGTCCTATCTTTGGTTAGATATGTTGTCAATCTACACAACACAGATTGCTTAACGTATATGGAATAAACGGCAAAATCAAACCTAGTCTGTGAAGGTGTGTTTCATTTTATTAACGATCTGACTAGATGGAAGGTGTTTTCTTCTCCCTGAAATGACTGGCATGTCAGAGAGGGGATACGAAGCCAATTTTCTGCATGCATAGTGATGCATGCTAAGGCTTGTAAAAGTAATGAGGTGGAGCTCTCAGACAGTTTTATGTTTGCGCCTCTGGATCTACAGTATTCCATAAATAAACTGGCTGAATTATTGGTCATCATGGCAGCTGATACTATTTGAAATATATTTTATTTAAAGTCAATAATGAATCCTAAATATGTCATCTCTGGTAAGAGGTCTAATGTATCAAGTGAACATTTCCAAAGAGGCAGTAATGTTGGGTTAAACTTCTTATAAAGCTTAGCATACAGTCTTGTGTTTGCAGCTTTTTAGAATATTTGGAAATTATTTGATTTTTATTACATTTTAGCTATATTTTGTTGTAGCCTTGGTATTTTACAAACAATGCTATTAAATGCAAATATATTGCAAAAATGTTGGTACAGGGTTTTGGGGTTTTTTTTTTGTATGCCCTTTTTTCCACAAATAACTCAAAGTGTTAGTGAGGCATAAAGTGTCAAATGCTTATCGACCCAAGTCCTAGGGTGTATTGGAGTGTCTGCATGAAAGGTTGAAGTCAATGATGTGAATAAAATGCTTTAAAGTTGCCCAGGAAAGCGATGGGAATAATCCTTTTTTTTATTATTATTCACCATATGTGAAACTGTTCACAAGACATTTCAGTTTAATCCTGCTCTACTGGATCCAGGACTAGTTCGGATGTTTCGTGAGCCTTTAGAGTCTGAAGAGGCGCGGTGTAAAATCTAACGGTGAGGATTATAGCCGTTAAAGCAACTAAACCATGCAGGTAAAATAGCTTTTGTAAAGGGGACACAGAGGTCCTTGTTAAATTGAGTCGAACGCCACTGAGATTAATATAGTTGCTACACCCTTAAGAAGAGGATGTGAGGTGAAAAGTTTGGGATATTCAATGAATGATCGAGCAAAAACCATCAACACAACTAAATTTACGAACAATTATGCAGCAGGTAAAAATAAACAAAATCAATCAGTTTTGCTTTATTTTTTTTTTTTTTTATAAATTTATAATTTTGAGCAAAGTCACCATGGAGCTCTGTCTATTTTCTAGAAACTGGCCTCCAGGAAGTGAAGGATTCTTTCCACTCACTCATCGCTGTATTTGTTCAATATGCTTATATAACAAAATTCAATGACAGTAGCTTAAACAAGCTGGAAAATGTCAATGGGTCTGTGGCTGCTCACAGATTGGGCAATTTGTGTTGCTCACACAGATAGCAATTAGTCACTATTAAATTAGTTTGTGAAAGAAACAAACAGAGATAAAAATCGACCAGTGTATCTCAACTTAAGCTTTCTTACATATACATATCCTCAAGGGAAAGAGAATGCTATATTAAATATTACACTGTTTATGTTTTCACAGCTGATTTGATTTAGAACCTCTGTATGTCAATTGGTTTGCTTTCAATCTCCAACTGTCGTGTTTTAACAAAACAGATGCTCAGTGACAAGGAGGAAACCAGTGTAATCTTATGCTTTTGCAGTCCATTTTATATACTGTATACACTATATGGAAAAAGTATTGGGAAACTTGACCTTTCCAGCCATATGTGGTTCCTTTCCAAACTGTTATCGCAAAGCTGAAGGCAGAGAATTGTATAGGGTGTCTTTGGATGCAGTAGCATGAAATTTTCCCTTCACTTAAACTAGGAGACCCGAACCTGTTCCAGCATGACAATGCCCCTGTGCACAAAGCAAACTCCTTTTGGGATAAATTGGAACGCTGAATTGGATTTGGAATTTGGTATTTCTAAAAAAAAAAAAATTGGATTTTGTAATATGTATTTGATAGGGTTGATGAAAATGGGTTCATATTTTGTATCAAAATACATGAGTGTTTTCTATTTTTATAGTTTTAAAAATGTTAAATACTTTGTATGAAGTCTACATGATGACCATAAAAATGCAGCTTCTAAATAGTGCCTACTCAGTATTTTACCCAGACCTGTTAAGATCATAACAGAAAATTTATCCATATGGAAGAAGGTGGTAAGTTCTTAAGTACTGTAAGAAACGTTCAGGCTGCCAGCTTTCTAATATTGTACTGTAGGTCTACAATGATTTATAAATAAATATTTGATTGCTGAATATTGTACCCTATTGAAATAGCTGTTTATTAGGATGATTAGGCTGTTTATCATGATTTTGCATCCCATTGCATGAATTACTTCCTGACACATAATATTAATCATTTGATTGCTAATTATAAATATAGTAAAATAAGTTAGAAACTAGTTGCTATATATACACAAGAGCCATCATTTGTTGAGTCAGGGTTGCTGAGGCCCTTCATTAACATTAAGTAACTAAATTAGGTCATTTGCAAACTGTTAAACATTAACCTTCATTTGAGAGATCACAGGGATATTTATGTGAATATTTGGTCTGTTAACTGGTTGCATATTTCAGATTTACTGCATAACTGGCCAGAGAAAAAATGTTGCTATAATTTTTCATCACATTGTTTAAATCAGTGTAATAATTAAGGGATCAAGCAATCAAGAAAAAAGGCCAATTCATATATTCATTCTGATATAATTCTAATATATACTGTATATACGTTTTATATATATATATATATATATATAGAGAGAGAGAGAGAGAGAGAGAGAGAGAGAGAGAGAGAGAGAGCGATAATAATGACATAATGACAGTGAAAACAGAATTCTACAAATATCTGTAAATTAAAAAAATAAATAAATAAAATAAAAAATCTGAAATATCACATGATACATTTTCAAATTCTTTACTCCGTACTTATTTCATTCAATTTTGGCAGCAATTACTGCCTCAAGTCTTTTTATATTTGACAGAACAAACTTTGAACCCCTGGTTTGGGCAATTTCCTGGCATTCTTTAGGCAACTTGGATAGGGAACAGTTCGGATAGGGAACATTGACACTTTCAGGTCTCTACAAAGATGTTCAATAGGGTTCAAATCAGGGGTCTGGCTGGCATCACAAAAATGTCCCTAAGCCACTGCCAAGCCTTTGTTGTCTCTACTCTCTGGTTTTCCATTAACTGAAGATGCCGATCTCCTCCTGTGCCTCTGTGTGCATATTTAATATAGATAATACACACTAATTAGTCAGAACCTTAAAGCACCTGTATAATATCGTGTAGGTTCCCTTTGTGTGGCTCTGACCCACTGAGGCATGAACTCCACTGAAAATTGTTTCCTGTATGTGTTAAAACTACAATTCAAACCCCAGTATTTTTCTGAAACTTTGTGATCTTGTTTAAAATATTAGACCCTGAAAACATTTTGTACAAATTCTTTTAAAAACACTTGATCGGATTGAGATTTTGTGAATTTGTTTATGTAGGTGGAATGTCTCAAAGTAACATCAACATGAATGTCAGCATGAAAGTTTCTTAGCAGAACATTGCCCAGAGCACCACGCCGCCTTTACTGGTTTAAGTGACACCCACACACACACACACACACACACACACACACATATATATATATATATATATTAATCCAGCCATCCACATAATGTATAAAAAATGTGATTTAGACCAGACACTATGTAGTAAAGCACTTTGTATATCAACCCAGGTGCTTCTGGGAGTGAAGGTTGTAAATAGCCTTGTTTATGATTCTCTTCATTACTGCTACTGGTACAATTCATCAAAAAAGCTGAGTTGCTTTTACAACCCCAGTGTCCAACCCCACTATATTTTAAAAGATAGTTTACTTTCATCACTATTTTCAGAACAATAAAATGTCAGCACGTACAAAATAGTAGCCAATTTGCTGCCTCATATAATGTTCATTCGTTATAATGCCTTTCGTTGGGAATCTGTAGGGAATTAGAACGATATCTTCTTTTACACTGCGTCTGTATTCTCTGCTGCCACACTCTGAAACCTTCAGCTGCTGAATGCACTGATGTATTATAATCATAGATTTTAATGGCCCATAACAGTGAGGATTGATCAGGATCTGTAGAAAGCCTACCACGTGGAAAACACAAAACAGTTAATAAATTGATGTTGCTGCAGGTCTGGAGTCGGCACCACAATACCATCAGTGAGTATGACTGCATTGATCTTCCTGCAGAACTTTTGCTTTCTGCTTTCAGGTAATAAAGCCCAACACTGATTTATTGGCAGTAGACGGTTACCTTTTTGCCTCCTTCGCTCTTCACATGGCCTTTGTTCCTGAGACATCATCTGTAAATACTTGTACTGGAACACTGGTGATGGCACTGATGTTATTGATTACCCTTTGCCCACTTGTCATGTGGTAAAATAAATAAATATTTACAAAACTGTGAGCTACAGTTACAGATTTTGGACTTGTGTATTTCTTCTTTGTGCCAAGGTAACACTAATAGTAGAGAGAAAATAAGATTGCTGTGATTTGTACAGCACAACTGTTTAGTTTTTTTTTTATCACAACGCCACTATTAAATCTACCAAAATACTGCAGAAATTATCCTTAAGAAAAGCAATCGCAACATTTGATTATTGAAAGAATTCTAATAAACCACAATCCTTGACCAAGGTACCAATAATTGGCCAAATACATACTGTTGGTCTGGAAAAACCCTTTATATTGTCAAATTTAAATTCCTTGGACTTTCTGCCTTTTTTTCTGCTCGGACATGCACTGTTAACGGTGGGTCCTTATAAAGAAAGGTGTGTGCCTTCCCAAATCATGTCCAATCAACTGAATTTACCACAGGTGGACTCCAATCAAGTTGTACAAACATCTCAAGGATAATCAGTGGAAACAGGATGCACCTGAGATCAATTTTGAGTGTCATAGGAAACACTGGGAATAATTCTGTACGTTATTTTTTTCCCCGTTTTTTATTGTTAATAAATTTGCAAGGATTTCAAACAAACTTCTTATACGTTGCCATTATGGGGTGTTGTTTGTAGAATTCTGAGAATAATACTGAATTTAATCCATTTCGGAAAATAAGGCTGTAACATAACAAAATGTGGAAAAAGTCAAGGGCTGTGAATACTTTCCGGATGCATATTAGGAGGCAAGTGAACATTTTGTCCTCAAAGTTTGTGTTAGAATCAGAAAAAAATAGACAATTTAATAGATTTGAGCAAATATAATAAGGGTTAAATTGTTATGTCTAGACGACTGGGTCAGAGCATCTCCACAAATGCAGCTTTTGTGGGCTGTTCCCAGTTTGCAGTGATCAGTATCCATCAAAAGTGTTCCAAGGAAGGAACAGTGGTGAACCGGCGACAAGGTCATTGTCAGCCAAGACTCACTGATGCACGTGGGGAGCAAAGACTGGACCGTGTGGTCCGATCCAACAGACGAGCTCCTGTAGCTCAAATTGCTGAAGAAGTTAATGGTGTTAATGCTCGACTGGTCGGGACTGTTTTGTCAGCAAAAGGGGAACCAACACAATATTAGGCAAGTGGTCATAATGTTATACCTGATCTGTGTCCATAAAGTGCCTGGTTGGTGTATCTGCTCCAGGGGTCACTCGTACTACACCTTTTGCACTGGCAGCATGGTTCTAGCTCTATATTTGAGCATGATTAACAGAGCAGTCTTCGGACACACTCAGCAGGAGTTTATTTATAGGAATGGGCTATAGATAGGTTTGGTGTTGGCGGACTAGATCTGCTACGCTGCAGCATCTTCATTTTGAGAGGTGTCATGGCTGAAATATTTAAAGTTTGCTCATAGTGTATATAATTTCAAAATATTTGACAATATCTAAGTTTTTCCAGACCGGCACATCGGCATGTAATACCAAAATTAGACTTTCCTTGCAAACCCAATAACCATAGGTGTGCTGTATTCTTGAGAACAAGTCCATTGTGGATATTTCTTCCTGTTTTTTTTTTTTTTTTTTTATACAGGTTTTCAGAAAGACTGATTATGTTTGTAATAGCCATTTTGTACCTTGTCCTATTTGCCATTAAGAATACATGTTAACTCATTTCGGCATTACTGACAAGCACTAATTTCCCACTAATTTCTCTCTAGGTAGCATGCTGGATATAGTCTATATTCTCTGTGCCACTTGCCACACATTCTAGCATTTTCTATCAAGTCTCCTTCATTGCGCAATCATTTGACCTTATTAAATTATACAACCTATATCTTTATCAAGTATGGTGACATTTGTAGCCTGAAATAAATTGTCTGTATACATGTGCAGAATGAGGATGACAAAATTGAGGAGTATATGCCAACCTGTTGACCCCAGCAAATGTGAACAAAATAACCGAATCAAATTATCTAAAATAAAATTGAGCATGTTTTTTATCCAAAAGGAACACAATTGACTGGAGGAGTTTATGAAATGTTCTAGAAACATTCAGTCTAAGGCTCCTTTGTAAATATAGCCTTTTGTTCTGACACTTACATTATTTAGCTTGAAATCTGTGGACACCTGACCATAATACACACATGTGCTTGTTGAACATTACAGTTTGAAACTCTTTTTGCTGTTAAAATGACCTTTTCAGAAGGTTTTTCATTTGATTTTTGGGCATAAATATGAGGGTTGGTGCTTTCAGCTATGTAAAATAAATGAAATTAGTGAGGTCAGGTCGGATGGGGTGTTCTCAGTGTTTCAGTACATCCCAAAAGGTCAGGGATCTGTGTAGGACACATGCGTTCTTCCAATCTAACCTTGACACAGGTTTGGACTTCTTAGTTCCACTGAAGGGAAATTTTAATTCTAAAGCATACAAACACGTTCTATACAAATGTGTGCTTCCAACATCATGGCAACAGGGAACACATGGGTGTAATAGTCAGGTATTCACAACTTTTTTTGGCCATAACTATATTTACACATCACAAACACAAAGGGGAACTCATGAAAATGTAATAATAATAATAATAATAATAATAATAATAATAATAATAATAATAAAGAACTGTATTTGTGAATAGGACTGAAAAAATGTGCGTTTTTGTTTTTTCTATTTTTGGGTTCACCATCAATCTCCTGTCACAACTTATTCATATGATCAGAGAAAATGTAAAGCAGAAAAAATTTAAAAAGGGGAAAAAGAGAAACACAAATACATAAATCTAATGGCACTGTAAAAGTAATAGTAAGAGTAACAACAGTAACAATAAAATAGAAATTTCAATCTACAACACAATTATTTGGTTGGCGTGTGAGAGTGTGTGAGCGTGTGTGTGTGTGTGTGTGCGTGCAATGTTAATTGAAATTTAAAATGAAATTGACACATCTGAGAAAGTTAGCGTCACCATGGCAGTGAGCAGCACTGTTCATTTGTCACAACACATGATCTGTAATGTTAATCTGACCTGCAGTTTCCTTTGTTAAATAAAATCTGATTCTTTCAAACAAAAAGAAACAGTTTATCATAAAGAGTCATAGTGTAACTGTGTTAATGAATCCGAATGAATATTACAATTTAATCAAGCACTTATTTGATCTCATTTACATTGTCATCGTGTCATAGAAAAAAAAAAAAAAAAATAGATGGACAGAATTTCCCAATTTTCAAATTACTGAACAACTAAACCCAAAAAGGAGACTAGTAAATCATTAATATTACATTAAGTTTTAATATCAATTTATCTACAAAACTTACTGACATCACTGTAGTCTGTTCAAGGAAAGTGCACTGTCACTGAAGCAAAAACAAAACAAAAAACAAAACAAAAAATACAAAAACATTGCAAATTTGCAGTCATATATAGCAAACGTCCCACCATATGATTTCGTTAGTGCTCCATATAAGAAAACGAACTCGAGTGTTTTGAGTACACTTATTTAAGAGTGAATGTGGAAAGATATACAGTATTTGATTCAATAATGAAGTGATTTCTTTTATCCATACAGAGTCCCCTCTCTGTGTGTAAACATATTCAAAATGTCTGACCTCTTAGTTGTTAGCTACAAAGTTTCGATGTCTCGTAATCGAGAGGGTTAGGGAGACGGGTGCTGAATGCCTGGAGAGAAGAATGGATGCGCATCACTTCGTTGACTGTGAGTTTGAGGCGATGACGCAGTAAGCAGGAGAACAGGTCCAGAGGCTGCTGGCCTGGTGGAGACAATCGGTTAACGCGGTCCCGGATCTCCAGCAGCTGCATCAGGGCAGAATCTTGTGAGCCCTGTGTATACGGATAGTCTAGCTGCAGGATCAAGTCTCGAATTGCCTCTGGGTTGAAGTGCATACTGTAACCAAAAACTTGTATGCTGTTGATTTTCATGTAGCCCAAGTTTCTGGAAGGGTCCGTCATTTCCGGTGGTTCTAAGTAAACACTTTCATTGGCAGTCGGACCTGAAGTTTTAATGTGGCTCCTCAGATAAATGTGAATTGTCTCAAAGAAGGTCTTCCACTTGTTGCCCAGAGTCAAGGTCCAGTTAAAACACTCAAGCGGAAGGTCCAGTTTAGTGGCCTGCCAATTTGGGAATTTGTTCTCATTTACAGGGATTAACCAACTCTCTGAGTGGCTCCCACCAAATGGGTTGATGAAAAGAGTAAGCGCAGGTTCCAGGGTGCTGTTCTTAGTAAGGCAAATCTGGAGCGAGATCCCCAACAGCATGTGCACCAGGTTGGATTTGTACTTGTTGCTCTTTAGTGTGAGCAGCATTCTCTTCCTCCATGAAGGGTCGAACCAGCTGTTGAGGCGCATATCATTGCTAATGAAGATAGCGTGGACCTCTAGGCGACGGTCAGCCCTTTGCAGGAGGTAACGCAGCTCTAGGTCTTGCAAGTCAGTCTCAAAGCCAAAGTAGTTGTCGGTAGAGTCAGCCACCATAGGCCGACAGGCTCCTTGACTTAGCATGTAGCCAGCATTGCAGCTACCGCAGCGAGTGTAGTTGTCGCTGGCACAAGATGCACAAGCCAAACCCTCTCCTACAGAGCATGGAGTGGGTGCCTGGCATGAGTATTGGTCATATGCGCAAATGCAGGTGTGCAGCTCCTCGGAGAAAACGCCCAGCTGGTTGTTCTCTGAGCAGTAGAGTAATGACTGGAAGTAGTTCAGCCAGTATGACCGTGGCCTACATTGGAAATAGACAGAGTGAGGATTTAATAATGTGTTCAAAGTGGAGCTCTAGCCCATATGTGCTGCTTAATGCATAATCTAGTTATGGCACTAGGTTTAATAATCGCAAAATCACCTTGGGGAGGAAAAATTAAATATCCTTTAGAGCACATAATTTTAAAAAAAAAAAAAGAACAAAAAAACTGCTTTACCTTTATGCATATCGCTCGGAATTTGCCAGGCTCTCTGAACTATATTCATTGTTGGAACTAATAGCCACCAAAGCAACCAAGAAATGGACCAAAATGTAGCAAGCTTGTTTCTAAGATGAAATCATTCATCTGCTCCACATGATTCCCAAGCAGCATTTCTCTACACAGTCCATGGGGATTTCAATCTGAAATGTAGGCCACTTGGGTGAAGCAGCAATAATTTCAGTTCAAATTGGCTGGAGAACTCCCTCTACTAATAAAGGTATGACTGAGAGTAGAGTCTTCCCGAACACTCTGTAGATCATGACCACTAATCTGGATCATAGAAGGCACTACTTCCAGGATACACCATATTTCTTAGCATCTGTCTCCTTTTTTATGCTAATAGATTAATAATAACACTAAAATGCATAATTTAATATATTACCTAGACAATGTGCTTGCATGATAGCATAGAAACTAGGTATCGTCCTGTATATTGCTATATAATATGCGGATATTGACTTGCTATTTCAGAATTGGATTACAATAGTTATTGTAGTTAGAATGCATATACAGTAACTAGACCCCTGACTAATTACAAACATGGCAGTGAAAATTTATTCTGTTTCTTCTTTTATTTTTACTTAATTATTGTATAGTTACATTAAAAAAAAATCATTTGCCAGGTAACACCAATGAAAGAAACTGCCTTAACAAGGACTTTACCACCAAATTTTGCATCATAACATTTAAATTGACATTTATGGAATTTGGCAATGTTCTTATATCTGTATAGTTTAGCTTACAATGATCTTTTTAACAACTGAGTAGTTGAGAGGTAAGAGCCTTGCTCAAGGTCCAAGCTATGGAAAATTGGGGAGGGGAGGTGTCAACTTAGTGGTTAAGGCATTGGACTTTGGCTCTGAAGGTCATGAGTTAAACTCCCAGCCACACAAAGCTGCTACTCCTGGGCCCCTGAGCAAGGCCCTTAACCCCATAGTTGCTCAGTTGTATAAATGAGATAAATGTAAGTTGCTCTGGATAAGGTCATCTACCAAATGCCATAAATGCAAATGTACATTGGTGGCATTTGGATTTGAACTCAAGATCTTCTGATCAGATGTTTAACCAACCAACCACAAACCAAATCATTTCCCCATTAAAGTTTGTATCACATTTTTCTAAGAAAAATAATCCAAAAACCCTTCATCAGTGTGTGCAAAACTGGCACATATGTAACCCCAAATAACTTAAAGCTGTAATTGCAGCAAAAGGTGGCTCAACTGAATATTAATACATAGTGTTTGACTACTTATGCAAGCAAGATATTGCTTTTTTATTATTATTTTAAAATATCACCTAAATAACTGATTTTGAGTTTCAGAGGGTTAAAAAAAAAAAA
>JAAIIK010000024.1:7491111-7511514 GCA_014706435.1 Silurus glanis
AATTCTGAATGAACAGATTGAAATTGTATTGCACAATTTGTAATTCAGTAATGAGATAATTAGGCAGGGGTCTGAATAGTTTTGCACGGTCTGGTGAAATCATACCTTCGTTTGAGGTGCTTGGTTAAGGTTTATCAAGTTCATGTTCTTGGTACTAACTTATATTGTTAATGAAGATAACAGTATCAATAACGAAACCACAATGATTACAAAAATGGTACATAATTTGGATCTGTCATTGTTTCCCCATACATAATAGTGCCAATGAAAGCAGCATGTGTGAGAGCAGGTGTATACACTGCTAAATCCACTAGCTTAATCCATTGAAAACACATTAGCTAGCTATGTTAGTTTTTTAGAATCAAGTAGAGCTGCAATTAAGAGAAGAACGGATTTTGGTCCACTTCGGAAAAGTGCTTCTGTCTACAGACACACCCCATCCCCCACCCCCGTTAGCATTGATGTAGCATAGCTGTGTCTGTGAGCTGCTAGCAAAGAGTTCCTAATGCTAATGCTAAAATCTTTTTTTTTTTCTTTTTTTCTTTTAGTTTGTGCTTTACTTATTCAGTATTGTGTTTTACGTTTGTCTTTTTGTGTCCACTGGACTTGGCTTTCTGTTTTATGTTATATCCTTAATGTTTTTTAAGTCACACAAAATTTCTTTCTTCATCATTCCTGAATTGTTTTTTTTTTTATTTTTATTTATTTTTACTATTTATAGGTTGCTTTTTCTAACCTACTGTAGATTTGCACTGCATTTGACCTTCATGTTTACTTTGCTGTCTGCTTAATCTTACTCATTTACACTGCAAATTTTTAAAACAACTTGATTCATTACATCTAAATGTTAATTTCATTAAGCTGTCAAGCAAATCAAAAACTTTTGTTAACATTAAAAAGTTTGCTCGACTGATGTTCACGATCTGGCTTGTAATTCATTTATCAATAATTGCTTACAAAACCTGTTTGCCATCATCGTTTATGAATAAAAAAAAAAAAAATATTATTGCATACATGAATTAGCTGTTAGCCAAACTCCATTAGAAGATAACAAGGTGGTTGTGCTCACCGTTCACGTGGTAGGTTGATAAGGGGCTGCTTTTGACACCTCTTACTCAGACTGAAGAGCTTGTACACCACTCGCTGGGCCCTCCTATACAGACCCTTCATGCTGCTCTCTAGCAGCTCATAGCGTCTTTGAAACAAGCCATCCAGCAACCATATGTGGTGGATTGCAGAGGTGTTGAGGTAGAAGTTCTGAGGCAGTCTCACTAGGAATGTCTTGAACTCATCTGGTGGAGGAATGAGAAAAAATAACGCATTCTCGAAAGAAGGCCTAGTGTGGTGAACTAAACTACCAACACATCAATGGCGACACTCCCCGCATTTTATTTTTGCTGATGGAGCAGAACATTGAATGTCTTTGATATCACTAAGAGAAGGACACATTTATGACAGTAAATACAACTACTTCTGTCTGGCACTTCCCACACTTTCCTCTGTAAAAATAACTGCCCTTAAAGGTGTTTCAGAAAAAAAAAGAAAGAAAAAAAAACAGCAAAACTTTTATCTACTGCATTTTTCTATATTCACACAAAGTAAATACCTGATTCCTTAAATTCTTTGTAAAGGTATTCCCATGATTCAGAGATTCGAAGAAGGCTCTCTTGCATCGCTTGGATATCCATGTAGGGACAATTACATTCTGGAAACTTTTTGTCACACTTGCACCAGCAGTCGTTGTCACGGCACACAAAGTCACCTTCTCCATTGCAAGCAATGTAACCCAGAGCTGCCTGGACAAAGGTATGTCTGAGGTAGTCTGGCAGAATGACCTGCAAACCTTTAATTAAAGAAAGGGACATTTAAGGGGCAATTTTCTGTTAACATTGTGTAAAGAAAAAAAATAAAAAAATTTATTTAGATACAGATACAGTATGTGATGCATTTCAGACACAATATATGAAATGACATCAGTAGAGGAACATATCAGGCTAGATCATTATTTATATGACTTATAGAGTTTGATAAAGTATAAGTAGGAAAATAAAAATAAATTAGTTAAATGCATTGGAAGCCACACTGTTACTTTCAGACTTTAACATTTCTGTGCTCATGGTAAATGAAATGTCCCGTTTTAAACCCCATAAGCAGCAAACCAAGCAATTTTGCATGGATGCTTCTGGAAAGCTTTGCGCTTGACTATCTGGTTCCTTTCAGACCAAGCAATCCTACAATGAATGGGGTAAGTCTAAGAAGAGATTGTAGACTGTTTTCTGCTGTGTTGCTGCTCTTTTCGTGCATTCACAAAAAGGAAAGTCTTTAGACGGCACACCATATCCGTGTGTATTTATACAAGCCCTAGAAGAAGTCAAGGTGGCCATAATTCACCATGATCACCCTTCTCACAAGTAAAAGGTGAGATCCCATCGAGCCCACCCATGAAGAACCTAGGGCAACAAACAGGATCTCTATGGTTTAGAACAAATATATATTTAAAGGAAGTGGTAGCTTCCATGTTATAAAATTATGAAAGGTCTTTGTTCTAAAAGTATCTCAGTAGTTAAGATTTGGGGTTACTGATTGGAAGGTCTGGGGTTCAAGTGCCAGTATTGCCAAGCTGACACTTTTAGGACCCCTAAACAAGGCTTTTAACCCTCTGTGCTCCAGTGGCACTGTATCATGGCTGATCGTGCACTCTGACCCCAGCTTCCAAACATTACTGTGATATGCAAAGAAAGATTTTTACAAGTAAAACCCCCCTTTAAATGACCACTATAGATCAGGTGGTCTGGATGACAAAGTAATAGCTGGTTTAGGGCAAAAAGTCTTGTCAGTATCAAATCCCATTAAGTTTAATGCCTTAAGCCAAAAATTTTGTTTCATACATTTGATTCCGCAGTGTGGATCTAAAATTGTCACATAAGTAAATATAAATATATAGGGTGGTGCAGACAAACGGGAAGTTTTGGAACTAGAAGTTGGCAACCCTGGGGTGTGGGCAACTGTTTGGGAATGGTAGAACTTGTTTAGAACCCCTTTACCAATAATTGTAATGGAGCAGAGGAGTGGTGCGCAACCAGCGTTCACTGTAGAACCTTTTTATGGTGATCGTGTAAGTACACATCAAGGGAACATAATTATCAGTTAGGACATCAGGATTGAGAATGAATTGAGAAAAATTAGGTCCCCAGGTGTTTATTTGAACGGCCTGCACACCAGAGAATGTTGTGTCTGTTCAAACTGCCCTCGTGAGAAGCCCTCGCCACTCTGTTCGACAACACGCATCATCGCTATTTAAGCGTAAAGTAAGAAATTACACACCCATGTTGCAGACACAATCATGACATCCTAAATGGTAATTATGCTGAAATTCCCATTCCTCACACTATCACCATTCTTATAAAAGGTTTCACGGCAAACGATCGTTGCGCACCACTCGACTTCTCCATTATAACTAATGGCAAGGGGTTTTAAACGAGGTCGAACTGGTTCCAAACAATAGCCGAAGCCCCAGGGTTGCCCACTACTAGTTTCAAAATTTCTCGTTTCCCTGCACCGCCCTTTATAAACTAAGCAACTCTGGAATCCCATCCAGTATGTATTCCTGTCTCATACTCAATATTCAAGGAATGGGTTCCAGAACCGAGACCCTGAGCAGAATAAGGCAGGTTACTAAAGATAAATGAATAAGTGAGTAGTGTATTAACAGGACAACAAACAACATCGAGTACCTTGTAATTGGACTTTGTTTTCCGGACTCTGAACTAAAACCGAACTAACAGAATCAAGGTTGTCATAGTTACTGCATCCAAGAGGGCCAGTCCTTGTTTCAGTTACCTGTACAACAAAAGACAGACCATGGAATAATAAAAAAAAACAACAACAAAACAATGCAGTTAAATAAGCAAGACAGATACAGTGTTGCGGACAATATTTAACATTCAAAATAAGTCAAATAAAATGTAGATCTCCCATTTTTATCTCTTTTAAACACTTAATCTTTGCTAGGTAACCTACTTAATATATTCTGTGTGCTAGGAGAAAACAAATGAGGATTTTTTGGAGTACCAAGACCAATTCCCCGTCGAGACTTTTCTATTTTCCGAGTTTAGTCATTTCTTTTTTGAGCGTTTCCACTTGTTGCAGCGTTTTATTTTCTTAAAATGTGTCCTTAAAAATTCTCTTGCATAAATAAAATATTTTACATGTTATGGAACTGTCCTCTGAAAGATAATCAAATCCAACTTTATTGAATCATTGCTGAAAGGGATTCTTACATACTGCAGCATCTTATTTCATCATCTACTCTTCAACCTCAAGGGATGTTGTTGCTTTCTTGTGTGACATTTTTTGACATGCATATAAATCTGGCTAATTATTATTATTTTTTTCTTTCCGCAAAACCATTTCTCATTTTGAATTGCTATGTCAGAGATTCCCCTCTCGCTCTGTTCGTGGCATTGTGTGTCTCCGGCTCACATCGCTACACACTTCCGCATTCCTCATGTTTTTTGTATTTGTTTTAGTTCCTGCAATGTCTCTACCCCTGACTTGTCATTTGCTCTGTGTGACGTGTGTTCATTCAGGTAATTCTTGGTACCTGTCTTATCATTGGTTCTTGTGTACAGACTAGATTCTATTACTTACAGGTGTATTCCGTTCCTTGTTTAGTATGTGTGTTTAAATACCACTTTGTGTCTTTTTAGATTAGATCAGATCAGATTAAAATTTTTTTTTTATTTTTTGTCATTGCACATGTTACGGTAAAAGGCAATGAAATACAGTTAACATCTACCTACAACTGCATTGGTAGCAGTGTAAAATATTTACACATGTACAGGTTGGTATGGCTATGATATATGATAGATATGAATAAATAATGATAAATGAATGAATAATATAATACGAATAATATGAATACAAATAAACAGTACATGGAAAAGCTGTTAATATACAATGAGTACAATGGATAGTGCAATATAGAAGATACACTGTTTATGAAAAACAGTCTGCTACATTGACTCAGGACTACAGTTTGCTTCTGATCACCATTACTGCACCCCGCAACATCGTATATCTGCAATAAATGGACATTCGTTGCAACCCAGATGAGGATGGGTTCCCTCTTGAGTCTGGTTACTCTGAAGGTTTCTTCCTTATGCCATCTCGGGGAGTTTTTCCTTGCCAAAGTCACCACCGGCTCGCTCATCAGGGACAAACTTGCACTTATAAAGAGCAATCTTATTCATTTTTTTTACCACATTATCAGTGTAAAGCTGCTTTGAGACAATGTTCATTGTTAAAAGCGCTATACAAATAAAATTGAATTGAATTGAAAAGGTTATATACATACTGTAATAATACAGTATATATAAAGTATATTATAAACAGTGCAACCTAGAGTAAATGTATGCATTGTATTGTATTCAGTTCAGTGTGTATGTCTGGATTGTGGGTGGGGTGGGCGTGATAGTGAGGGATGAAGGGTGGGTGGTGCTAACAGGATACAGAGTTCAGCATTGAAACAGCTGTGGGGGAAAAAGCTGTTTATGAATCTGCCTGTCTTGGTCCGGAGGCTTCTGTAGCGCCTCCCAGAGTGCAGGAGGGCAAACAGTCTATGGGCAGAGGAAGAGAAGCCCTTTTGTGATGTTGCATGCTTTCCTGAGACAATATTTCCTGTAAATGTTAATTGTTTGTTTGTTGCACAGCAACTTGCTCAGTTCGAGTCATTTTGTTCCATGTTTCGCAGTTTCTGTTTTTTGATCACGGTTTGATTTCTTGTTTCTCGTCCTTGTCTTGTTCTTACAGTGTAATTTGCCGACCGCCTAAATTTAGCCTGTTTTACATTTCAGATTTTGGACTTTATTTTGAATTTATTTGTGTAACATAACATTTCAAGTTCAACTTGCATCTTTTTGTTTTATTTTATAATACATTTTTTACTTTAGTTTAAGCCTATTTTGGAGATATGTCTATGTTTTTCCATTACTTATAAGCTGTTACATGCTTATCATGATGCAGAATTAGCCCTAACTTCATCCTCAAAACGCAATAACACAGCAGCTTTTCTTTTCACACTTAGCTCGAACAGTTCAGCTTCCACTTTCACTCTAATACCGTCAACAGCATCTAGCTCCTCACCTTGGAGATCAAAATGCTTACCTTTATAGCATTTGGCAGACTTACAGAAGTGAAAGGACATTACATTTATAGAACTGAGCAGTTCAGGGTGATGTACACAGCAGGAGCAGCTCGGTAGTGCTGAGATTTAAACTCATGACCTTCCAGTGTTTTAGCCAATGAGTTAAACTGGAGACTGTATGTTAAATTCCCAGGATATTGGGCATCAAGAACCACAGTTAAGGTCAAAGAGGTCACACTTTTTACATTTGATATGAACATGAGCTGACGCTCTTGATCTGTTTCTGCATTCTGCTCGTGCCACATGATTGGCTGAATAAATAACTGAATCGGTTCAAGGCAATGTCAGGTCTGGCTATATGTAATTGATGGCTTGATGACTGCTGTTGGGAAAAATACAAGTCCTGACATCATGTGTACTGCATCTGATGGAGAAATACCATTTAACGAAGAGAGCTCCAGAAACACATAGTTCCCCGGTAAAATTTCATGGTGAAATTCTCAGCTCACTTCTTGGCCCTGATTTGATGGAGCTCCTGAACTTACAGCTGCTGGTGAAGAGTCAGGCATTCTGCTGCACCCAATTCACCGCAGTCTCAACTTTAAGTAGGAGGAGGTTGAGCTAAAACCAGATATTGATGAGGTTCAGATGCTCTCAAAAATGGCTCTTTAGAGCTGAGGGAAAAGCTGGTTGACAAATTTTTTTTTTTATTTTTATTTTTTTTTATTATTATTATTATTATTATTATTATTATTATTATTATTATTATTATTATTATAGTGGTTAAAGACTTCCAATCTAAAATCTTTAGAGATTTTGGTTTCCAGAATTTGAATTATTCTGGCTCTCTCATTGCTTGGTTGCTGATTTTCAAGAAGCGAGAAAAAAAAAATCAATTACATCTGCTCTGTTTGGCTTTATATATATATATATATATATATGCAATGCAATACGATGAAAGGGAAAAATAAGATGCTATGCAATTCAATATATTTTTACTGAATCAATTTAATTGGTGCCAATTTAATTGATTATTCAATTTAACCAACATAATAAACAAATGTTTTGCATTCATTGTATTTATTCTATTTTTTATAAAGTATTATTAAATGTTATTATATATATATATATATATTGTTTAACCAAGCAGGCATTTTATTTCAATTTTTTTTTAAATGTAAACTGTTCAAATGTTTATCATCACAAATATTAATAACAATAAACTGTGTTAATAAAAAATGACAAGCAATTTTATGCTTGCATTTGTTCCTGTGACAAAAAAAAACAGAGGAAGGTAACAAACCATAAATTTTGTGGAAAGTTACACCCCTAATATATATGTTAATGTTAATATATAGATGTTTTATGTATTGACTTGGATTTGTCTTTGACTTACTGGAATTTGTACTTGGACTTGGTCATTGGTCTTGGGCATTGGTTTGGAGCCTTGGTCTTAATTGGGCATTTAACAAGAAATAATTCTAACCACTGGTGCAATGTACAGTGAAGCCAACTAGGATTGATTAAATTGAAGTAGGCAATTGATGGATTTTAGGATTGATCTTCACCCTGTCTTGATTCCAATTAGACACTAGATGTGCCTTTATGACACTTAGTCTTGATTATAGCTCTACTATTGTAAGTAAATAGTTAACCTTCAAAATGGACCTTTTTAAAAAATAAAAGGTTTTGCTGCTTAGAGAAGGAAAAAGGTTTGCTATCATTTAAAGAAAGCAGGAATGCATGTAACTGATTTTCATTTTCCTCAGAGCAGTATCAGTTTGGTGATTTCTTTTTGATTTAGCCTGTCAGGTCATGACATTTCCAGGCTGACACGAAGACAAGGTAAGACATGGCTGCCACTCAATCATAATCTTACAGACGGCGTGGCACAGGCTCACTTTCACCTGCTAAACATCACCATTCGTTTTCTAGAGATGACACTTTTCCGTCTTGTATACCTCGCATGAAACTAGAGTACAGCTGCATACTTTACATAGAGATAAATAAAGGATCAGATGCTATCACTTTATATAAAGCCCATATTCATGAATCATTCTAACTGTGCTTTTAATTCTAAGTTGCCACAATATAAAATGCTATGAATCATTACCAAACTCTCAATGTCTCATCAAACTTGTTTAATGAGCAATGAATAATTAAATGTTGTTATTTATTTACATTACTTAATTTAAATGTCAGTATTTATTGTCATGCAGCAGGCACAGATGCAGTGACTAAAAGTGTTGAAATAATGGTTGGTCTGAAAACAAAAGAGAAACAAAATATGGGATAGTTGTCAGAAAATCAAACATGTCTAGAGTTTATCAGCAGACACAATAATATCTGAAGCTCAAAACTGAAAAGCAGTAGACAAGTTGGAATAAACAGAACATCAACATTGTGACCAAGACTCACACCATTAGCACACTCAATGAAAAAAAACGTATACATGTATAGATGTAGCATTGCTATTTAAGTTGGTAGAACATAAAATAATAAGTCTCAAGGTTGTAGGTTTGGTCCCGTGTTAGGTGCCCATAATGATGTTGATAGCAGAAGATGCTGACAACGGCAACACCAATTTTGACTTCATAGAAGAAAGGTCTAGCAATCTTCTGTATCTTGCTACAAAAACTCTTTGGATAATAACACTAATACCAGCTATCCACAGATTTGCCAACAGAAGACACTAACTATGAAACATATAATAGACACATTAGAACCTGGGTGAATGTGACCTTGCCTTGAAGTCAAGGCACTCTTTGTCAGCTGCAATGTAGACTGGGAACTGGAGTTTGAGGCAGCCATGTTTGCGGTTTGAGGTTCCTCACCATTTCTAGTACAGAGCTGACATAATTCAACATTTAATACTAATAATTATATTTTTATTACTAGAACGTTTTTGAGTGTAAAAATGTATACACAATATATGACCAATTCGCAAAGCATTACAAGCACAGTTCTAGTGATTTATGAATATGTGCTTCATATTCAGAGCTACTGATCAATTTCCACTGCACAAGTGCACACATAGCAAAAAATACTAAAAGGTTTGTGAGAGAGAGGAAAGACAAAATCTAATAAGATGGATATCTACATTTATCATTACGAGATGCATGATGAGTAAAAAAAAAGCACAACGCTAGGCAATACAGGCCAAACTTTAAACAGCTGCTATTCAAACTTTGTTAAAAAAAATATGCCTAATCGCAGATTACATACAAACTGAGCCTGTGTCTGTTGTTTTCCTATAACACGTGGTACAAACAGCCTGTATCTCACATAACGCAGTTGGCTTTGGATTAAATGAGTTTTCGAAGATATGCATTAAACCTATTAAATCTGTAATTCTAATAAACTACTTTATAAATAGTAGCAGATGCTGCAGTTATGCTGCCTGCTAATGGGCCAAATGTATTATTTTTTTTTTTGTACAGACACAAAAAATAGTATATCATATAATTTATATCTTTTATATCCAGTATGTATCGCTTTAATAGGAACGCATGTACACCTGGACATTCATGCTGTTAGTAAGTGAGCCATAATCCTGTGGCATCAGTGCAATACATAAAAAAATCATGAGCATGGATTACAAAACTGTACCTGTGTGACATGACTGTTGGTAACAAACAGGCCGGTTTAAATATTATAAAAAGATCAGTGTCCTGGAATGTTCATATACAACAGAATGGTGTAAAAAAAAAAAAAAAGAACAAGGAATGGTACAACGAAACATCAAATAAGCAACAATTCTGCTGGTAAAAATGTCATGCATTGTCTCTAGTTACTTAAACAACCACTCTTCAAAGCCATGGTGAACCGAAAAGCATCCCAGAAAGCACAACGTGCCAAATCTTGTGGCAGATCAGCTTTAACAACAACTGACCACATCAGGAAAACAGAAACTTGAGGCTACAGTCAGTACAGACTTTCTCAAAATAGCCAGCAGAAAATAACACAGTCCAGTTAGATTTAACAGGTTTAACCTCTTGGTGAGCTTGCCTTTAATACCGCACCCATTTACTTACAGTCCCATTAGGAGTCAAGAGCTTGCTCATTAATGCATCTTTAAAATGCAAAATAAGAAATTCCAGTTAAAGAGAGAGAAGAATGGCAGTGTGTCGAAAGCTGCTTTACAGTTTGCCGTATTATAGTCTGTGCACTCATAAAAGAGCAGGAGATCATTAGTGGCTCTAACAAGAGCCCACACATCGCTATACTGAGATCGGTCATGAGATAATAGATTGACAAGGCTTGAACAGGGCAGTTGGGCCAAATGAAGCTGGCAGATAAAGTGAAAACATTATAAATAGTATAAAGACAAAGTCTTAATTAGTGAATGTGTGGTGAATGAATGATTTCACATAGCAGTGATATACAGAGACGGTTCTGCAGCCAAGTTTTGTTCTCTTCTTAAAACCCTTGAAGACATCAAGTTCTTATTACAATTGACTTAAAACCAGAAGAAAGTTATTAAAGAATAAAAATAATAAACTGTTGCCTGTTTGAATTCATTTCAAAATCGAAGTTCATCTGCTGGTCACAGTGATAATTCCATTTAAGTCATCCAAGCATTCAATTAGTTGTTCTTGAGATATTTTGATATGGATAATAATGAGGAGAAGCTCAGATGGATGAACAGAAACAAAGGCAGGTAAAAAAACAGGTCTTCTGCCAATAGATAGAGAAGGCTATTGTAAGTTTGATTCATAAAAAGTTAAGGATC
Source organism: Silurus glanis (assembly GCA_014706435.1). Lineage (NCBI taxonomy): Eukaryota > Metazoa > Chordata > Actinopteri > Siluriformes > Siluridae > Silurus > Silurus glanis. The sequence goes on from JAAIIK010000024.1 coordinate 7,501,989, forward strand.
TTTTCAGTGCGGTGGCTCATAAGCGACGATAGAAAATGAAAGAGACTGATTAGAAAAAGCGTTGGAAAGTTTTGGCTGTGTACTGGCCTGAGTGTTCCCGTGACACACTGAGATTCATACTTGTTCCCTCAGGAGTCTGGCCAGCTGGTGCTCGCTGAATAACCCGACGCCCCCATCACCACTACCACCACCACCCCTCGCCCACTGCCTTCAAAGGCTTCTCTTTTTATGGTGCCAGCATGGGTGAGGACCCGGAAGTGAGAATGATAGGGCTTGAATTTCCTGGCGTTGTGAACATAGACATGTGGTCTCTGCCAGCTGGAGTGCATCCACCAGAGAATCGGGCTGGTGTCACTGTACCTGTTCCACTGTGCTAAAAAACTAACTGCTTCAGCACCACTTATTCAACCAACTCTATTTCCCAGGTTCCTCAGAGTTGTCACAGTTGTCATAGTGGAAGTAAAATCCAGGGAAGGTGTGAAGTAATGGGAGTAATTTGCTAGAAATAAATTAAATGCAGAGTAAAGAGAAGAAACCAAAATAGAGCACAATAAAAGACAAAAAGAGAGTATAAAGGCTTAATTAGAAAGAGATTATAAGTGTCAGGGAAGACGGGAATACTTGAGATCAATGTGGTCATCCAGTGGACCGTAAAATGGTTGCTGAGTAACCCTAGATTCTTCATTTAATTAACCCAAGAATAGAACAAAAATAGAACCAATTGGCATATCAAGAACAATAGGCAATCATATGCGTCCATGCGTTATTTAGAGCCATTAGATAATTACCAATCTTATAATAGTTTAAACGCTAAAGGGTAACTGGATAAAGGGTGCTTTGTGACAGTATCTTTATAAGTTAGAAGTTTTACTTCAGAATCAGGTTTATTGGCCAAGTGTGTTGACACACACAAGGAATTTGGTTCTAGCTGTTAGTGATTCTCAAAGTACAGACATAAATAACACTATACATCCAGCTTGGACTATACAAGACCAGACAAAAACAGACTATACACAACAATACAGACAATGTGAGACAATACAGGCAGTATGAGTATTAAATAGGGATACAGATTATATGACAGATCAGTAATGTACATAAAGTGTGAGTGCATGGTGGTGCAAATAACAGTATTGTGCATCAGGTATGATAATTACATTACATTACTATTATTGAGCATCTAAGAACATCGAAGTGCTGTTTTTATTTATAAAAAGCTCAGTATGAAGATAAGAAACTCCAATATGGCATTCACAGTGATAAACTGTCTACAGCCCATTGTGAGTCCATCTGAATGTACAGGTAAAATGATATATTTCAATAGCCACCGAGGTTACGCCTTCATGGACAGATTTTCAGGGAGTCGGGTTAGATTTTGAGAAATGGTCAAACTTATGAACAAAATTGTGCCAGCCAGTCACAAAGCAGCTTGAGCCGTTCCACATTAGAGAGCAAGCTGTGCAGAACCATGCCGAAGCAATGCATCATGACTTTGTAAAGGCTCTTTTTTTTTTTTTTTTTTTACACCCACAAGTGCACTAAAAGGATTTGCTGCAAAATTGGTTGCAAAATTTCTCTTTTATATAATCCAAAGGGGGGTATTCCTCACACGAGTTCCATTCAATTTAAAATTGACACAGCAGAACATTTGCTTCTGTCTGTCCTGAAATTCAGGCATGGGTGAAGCTTAGTAAAAAAAACGATATGCATGTCAAAAGGCCCCTGATTCCTTCTACTCCATTGATGGAGTTGCTAGACACTGTCACCCTTGCCGCTCTTATCACACTTTCCGTGCGCAAATGCATGCCTTAATAAGAGCAAGAGCAATTGTAAGCAAGAAACAGACAGAAAAAAAAAAAAATTTCACCAAGAGGGATCCGTTCTCCGAACTGCAATAAAAATGTCGAAGCGCAACAATTGTGGGTTGTCAAGGAAAGGAGCTTCTCCTTGTAATGAAATGAGGAGGCATAATGAAGGGGTGGCTCAGAATAGGAGCATCACCCTACTCCTACAACTGCTCAAAAGTAAACGGAGCTTTGTGGTGACTCTGGTTTGCTTTGCTTGGCAGTTTATTACGATTTAGTAGACTAAATATTGTCCTAAAAGGAACATATAAAAAAAAAAGGTAGATATTGAGTGTCATTTATCAATCGTTTAATAAAACTCCTGTTTAGTAAACATTTTGGCGAGACACATTTCCTTACTAACTTCATTTCCCCACGTGCATATGTTGATAAATGCCAATCATTCCGAGATGGCCGTGCGATTTTCACAGTGCAGATGATTTGCATTAAAACACCATTAAAGCCAACACTCGCAGAGACTGACTCTGAACGTGTGCTAAATATACCAGCAATTACAGGACACTGGTTACCATAGTCACTGACTAATTCTTCCTTTTTTTTCCTTAGGATGCCTTTTATGTTTTATTTGTCCTTGTGGTGGACAAAAAGTGGAGTCTTCTTTGCCTCTATTTGCCTTCATTTGACGTGAAATTTTAATTCCATGTTAACATTAGGGATGCCCCTTTTATGTGAATTTGCACAAACTAAGGCACCCTTGTGGAATTTTGAACAATTATCCAATCTAGCTGGATTTTCATGAATGCCATGATGCTTGTCCAAATGGTCTCTTAAATGATGTGTTGTGTAAATAAATGTGTTTGTATCCAGTTGTATAAATTCTTAGACCAACCACTTGGTTAGTTGCAGTATGTGTGTCATAGTGAAACAGATATAATTCAGTTAAATTCATTTCATTTTTATTTGTATACCACTTTTAACAATGGACATTGTCTCAAAGCCACTCACAGATGAAGTGGTAATAACAAAATGTTTACGTTTGTTCCCTATTATTGTAAGTTTGTCCCTAAAGATTGAGTCAGTCACAACTGTGGCAAGAAAAAAAACTCCCTGAGATGGCATGAGGAAGAAACCTTGAGAGGAACCAGACTCAAAAAGGAACCCATCCTCATCTGGGAGGCACTGAGTTGTTGAGGTCTGAAGTGATAGGTGATTAAATGCAACCTGTGCCATTGCAGCAGACTGCTGACATTAACTATAGTTCAAATCCATCCTCGAAGCTCCTGTGTTGCTCCGTATAAGCCTAATCAATTTAGTTTGGAATCAGATACTGGCTGTCAAAATGTTTGTGAAGCTTCTTCTCTGAAGTCTTATTGGAATGTTTTCAATGTTGAATTCTCACTCTCTCTTTCTCTCTCTCTCTCTCTCTCTCTCTCTCTCTCTTTATACGTTTCTTTCTATTCTTGTTGGGGTAAAACAGTAAGCTTTATACTATAAAATTACTCAATTCAAATACAAAAAAGTTCCCAAAAGCATGTTGTTTTCAAAACTTTATTTAGAGGATGTCAGTGTGAAGTGTAAAAGGGTTTTCTGGCCACTGCACATATTAATTGCATTAGCAGTTTAACAATAAAATAATTGCCCTCAATTAACCCACTGACATTGTTTCTGGTCTGAACTGAAAGGTCTATGATAGCATTTCACACAGGCTAATGAAGTATAGGACTTTAGATAATAAAATATTAGGCTTTTAAAGACACGTCTTTATTAAGGCAAAATAAATGAAAGAATTCAGACCAAATTCCCATTTTAAGAAATAAACAAATTAAATAATGAATCAATCTTAGTTACGTATGTGTATAAATGAAGATAAATAAGTATAAGTAAAAATACCAAAAATCAGTACGGCCAAAGACCATTAAGTTTACATAGATGCATCGACACTTTAATTATATTGGTCATTAATGTATTATAGGTAATGGCTATAGAACGTCTCTAGGTTACGACCGTAACCCTAGTTCCCCGAGGTAATCGAGCTGCGTCGTAACGCTTTGGGAACGCCCCTGCATTGTCCCAAGGCGTTACAACGCAGCTCGAGTTCCTGAAGGGGAACGTCTCTAGGTTACGACCATAACCCTAGTTCCCTGAGTGAATGAGACGCTGCGTCGTAACGCCTTGGGACAACGCAGGGGCGTTCCCAAAGCGTTACGACGCAGCTCGAGTTCCCAAAGGGGAACTGCAAAGACTGCATGATTAATATTTCAAAGAACATGCATTAGAATGCAAGTGAACTCTTTAAATTTGCTGTAAACAACACTTTAAGAATAAGGATTTGATTAAACTTAATAATGAACTTTATGGATAAAACATTTTTGAGAAGCAAACTCTTGTTTATTGCTCCATCAAGTTTTCTTTTTTTTTAAATGTACATGTCAGAGATTATTGTCTGGGATATTTATATGAAATAAACTTTGTTTCTTTTATGCACTTGCATTAACCTGGCCTTGCTTCACATGCTTTCATGACAGAATACTTTACCTAAATCATGGATGCAGCTAGGAGGAACTTCATGACCACCATCCCCACATTTGACTCGGTCCATCTGTCTCAGTGGGAATTCATCTACACCCTGGCACTATTGACCAGGACTGTGAACTCTTTAAAAGGCTTTTTTTTGCAACAGAGACAAATTTATTTTGAGAGTCTGTGGGACCCAATGCCTGCTGAGAGCTCATGGTTCACTGGACAAGCCCACCAGTGAGCTGAACTCCAAGTCACCTTAGAAGCTAGAGGTTTCAACAAGGTGGCTGAATGAACCAGCAAACTATTAGAGGTGTTTGAAGGGCCAGACTCTGGGCTCAAACTGGGGGACAGTTTGGTAAGGATCTGCCTGGCTGACAAACCCACAGTAGAAGTCCATGCCAGAGGCTGACAGTGTGGCCTCTCCAGTCAGAAGTGCATTAGAGTTCTATAATGAAGATATCATTACAGGTGCCATCAAGACGTCATCAAACCTGAGATCACAAGCTAATTTTCTCATTCGTGTTAATGCATGTTTATATGTTATTTTTATTCTTGTAAATTCTCCACCCCGTCATTGGTTCCTTATCACACGTGTTTGTTTTCATGTATGTAATGTCTCCACCTTGTCCCATTATAAGTTCTTGTCTCCTGGTGTCGCATTATTCATAGGCGTATCAACTTCTGTGTTTAGCTCAGTAATCTGCAGAATACCAAGCTTTTGTTTGTTGTATTGATTTCCCAGTTTTCATGTCTCGTTATGGTCCCTTGGTTTTTGTCTCAGTCTCATTATATATACATATATATTGCATTATTTAATTGTCTGTTTTTATTATTTTGTAACATTATGTCTGTACTTTCTCCTGCCAAGCTCCTGATGCCAACTCAAATTCCTTGTGTGTGTTAGCATACTTGGTAATAAAGCTATTTCTGATTCTGATTCACTTTGTTCATGTTTATGCCTTTGAATAATGTTTTAGATTTGACTGCCTTGGATACTTATGTTCTAAAAAAAAAATCTTACAACATGGATTCTGTTTGCATAACCGTACGGAGACAAACTAAACCTAAGGATACGGTTGTTCCGAATGATTGGGTGGTTCCTTGAATTTATGGAGTAAAAAAGGGAGCTTTAAGGATGGATTTGGACTGTAGTTAATGTCAACAGTCTGCTACACTGACTCAGGACTACAGTTTGCTTCTGATCACCATCACTGTACCCCGCAACATCGTATATCTGCAATAAATGGACATTTGGTGCAACCCAGATGAGGATAGGTTCCCTCTTGAGTCTGGTTCCTCTCAAGGTTTCTTCCTTATGCCATCTCTGGGAGTTTTTCCTTGCCACAGTCTCACCGGCTCACTCATCAGGGACAAACTTACACTTATAAACAACATATTAATTTTTTATCACCACATTAGCTGTGTAAAGCTGCTTTGAGACAATGTTCATTGTTGAAAGCGCAATACAATTAAAAATAAATTGAATTGAACTGATACACCTACAATAGTAATATTGTCTTGTCTTGTCCAAGCCTGGAGTCGGAAAACACTGTTTGAAAATCTTTTGTTATGAAAAGTTTATAAGCGATTCTGCACTTTTTATAATACCCAGATAAATCCCACCACAAGTATTGTTCGAGCTGCAGATTCAGATTCAACAGATACGACTGTTGAATGATTGCAGGCCTAAAGCTGCTGGTATGGTAGCAGTATCAGTAGTAACACTGCAGGCTAGGTTGGCTACCTAGGAATAATAAGGAGCAATGAGATTTGGCTGATGAGCTCATTTATATTGCTTATGCTTTTCCCTTTGCATGTATGATTCAAAAGCTTAAAACGACTATAGATCCTAGTTTAAAGCATTTTTATATTTTTTTTTAATAAAAACTAAAGCAAGCTTCCAAATCATTTTATGGTACTGGTTTAAACCAATACAAGAATGTATTCTTTTTTAAGGCCACTTGCTGTTAAATTTACATTTCCCCATTACATACTGTCCACCTCAGCACATCCTGCACCACTCTGGCAGCTCAAATCAGTTACCATAATAATGGTCAGCCAATTAAAAAAATGTTTCAGGCATTTTGAAAATTTTTGGACGATTTTGTAGAATTTTTCATATTATTTATGATATTTAAGCCTTTTTCATGGCATTAGATTTGCTAGATTAGATTTGAAAGCTTTTAAGACTTCTTAAAGACATGCAGGTACCCTGCTTTATGGTGTTCGATTAAATCAATAAATACAGCCATTTGGATTAGATAGAAGTAATCAAAAAAACAAAAAAAACAAAAACATGAAAATCCGTGAAAAAAAAAAAAAATGAATGCAAAGAATTGATACAAAGAACTCTAAATATCCTTCTTAATTCATATTAAAGGTAAAAGCAAAATAACCTTGGTTTTGGCTATAATGAATTATGTTATGACAGAAAAGACAGGAGGTAGCAGAGCTGAAGATGTTGAGATTTTCATTGGGAGTGATGAGGATGGACAGGATTAGAAACGAGTTTATTAGAGGTACGGCGCATGTAGCAGGTTTTGGGGACAAAGTGAGATTGAGATGGTTTGGACATGTGCAGAAGAGGGACATGGGGTATATCGGTAGGAGAATGCTGAGGATGAAGCCACCAGGAAGGAGGAAAAGAGGAAGTATTATGGATGTGGTGAGGGAAGACATGCAGGTAGTTGGTTTGAAAGAGGCAGATGTAGAGGACATGGTAGTATGGAGACGGATGATCCGCTGTGGCGCCCCCTAATGGGAGCAGCCGAAAGAAGAAAAAGAAGTTATGAAGGAAAGGTAAACTCATATTTAATCACAAACAAAAGAAGTAAGTAAAAAATGTCAGCTCTCAGCCAGGTGGACGCTTTCATTTCCTGGAGCCACTACAGCCTATAAACATGGATGACACGGATTCAAATTCCCAACACATGCCTACATTTGCACTTTCCCTTTTACTGATTGAGCACAGGTACTTATTAGACACACACACACACACACACTCTAGTACTAAAGAGACTCATTCACATACTCATCGAGAAGTATAATGCTGACTTACACTCGAGTTAGCTGACTTATCAAGCTTTTGTTATATTCTGTTGCTACTTTTTACCAGAATCTATCATTGTTTTTGATTTTGCCTTTCCAGAATTGGTCTGTTTTTTTATTGTGATCCATGTGAAACTGATTTGAATGAATTCTGCCTGCTTATTAAAACTGTTTGACTGCATCTGCCTTTGCATTTGCATCTGCCTTCAATCACAAGTAGTTTTGAACTTAGTTGGAAAATAAAAGCTTTAACATAGGAGTCTTCTGTTATTAAACTTATCTAAGAGAAATCTAAAGAATAAAATATTTTACCATAGGCTCCCCTCATAAGATTATATGTGTCTCACAACATGAGACCCCAGAGACAACCCTATTGTGTAAAAAAAAAAAAAAAAAAAAAAAGAAGAAGAATAAATAAAGCCTCATATTGTGATACTACAAGTGTTGGTTTGGCATGAGCGCGTAGGAGAAATATAGCATCTCACCCCGAGACATGACTAATGACCCACCTTGATGGCAGTGGAGGCGATCTGGAGGTGGTGCAGTTTGCGCAGTGTGCTCTCTCTGTCTATGAAGTAGGAAGCAGCCAGCTGGTGGAGTGCCTCCAGAGTCACAGCTGTAATGTTGTTCGTGTAGTCGCTCACTTCTGCTTTCCTGCTAAGCTTCCTCTTGTCTACAAATATGGTAAGAGCCTCTTCACCTGTGGAAAAAAAAGAAAGTAAAAATAATCAGTATTATCCTATACTTGAGAATACTTCTATAGTGGAAATAAGTTTTATTTGTAAAAATAAATATTATAAAAGAAAAAGATTTTCAGCATCTGTTTGGGCTCATAGACAGTATATTTATCCGTGTTTGTAATTTAGAAATGACCTATGAATTGAAGGATAATTTGGGTGAAGTATTTTGTCTTTCAGCACACTTAGACTGTTTTCGTGGGACTCAACATATGAGGCTATACATTGAAAATGGAAGCGTATTACACCACTGCACTTTTAAGTTCTTTATTCTGATTGCCGATGGATTTTCTATAAGAGCACTTCTGAAAATAATTCTAGTTGTAAGTCCTGTATCGATGCCTTATACTACGTGATCATTTCTAATGACACTACACAAAAGTTTGTTTTGGTGGAATCGTTGATATTGTGATGTTTTCTGTAATGAGGCATGAAAAAAAAATCAGCTCTTTTCAATGCATCCAAGGTGAACTGTAACTTTCCTCTTCAGTAACAAAACTTTCTTTCGAGTTCTCCCGTTAGGGGTCGCCACAGCGGACCATCCGCATGTTTGATTTGGCACATGTTTTTACGCTGGATGTCCTTCCTAACGCAACCCTCCCCATTTATCCGGGCTTGGGACCGGCACTAAGGCTTGTGCAACCCTAATGGCTGGGGTTGGTTCCCTGACCGGGGCTCGAACCCGGGCCGCAGCGGTGAGAGCGCCGCATCCTAACCACTAGACCACCAGGGAACCTAACTTTCCTCTTCAGTACAGAATTAAAAAAAGGGGCTGATGAAAGAACAAATATAACTTGTATTAGCATTGATGAAAATAAATGTCAAGACCAAAGAACTATAGCTGGTTTATAGGTTTATACGCAGTGTGCAAAAGGCAGCATGATTTGGTGCATATAGTGATTTATTTAAAATGTTTGAGCCAATGATAATGATAATGACATGCAAGAAGAGTTGGTGGTTTAGCTACCACCAAGCTCAGTGGCTAAATTCAAATCCCAGCACCATCAAGCTACCTCTGCTGGGCCCTTGAGCAAGGCCCTTAATATTCAACTGCTTAGTTGTAAGTCGCTCTGGATAAGGGCGTCTGCCAAATGGCGTAAATGTTGCCATCTGTATATTGTCCAAACATACCAAGCTGCCACACATTCCTAAGGCCCATAACCCTCAAGCTACATAATGTAATATTTTTGGCAATTTGCCCTTATCTGGAACAACTTACATTTAGCTCGTTTGTACAATTGATTAGTTAAGTTTGATGAGCCTTGCTCAAGTGTCCAGTACCAGCTGCTTTGCAATAGTGGGATTTCTTTCTTTCTTTCTTTCTTTCTTTCTTTCTTTCTTTCTTTCTTTCTTTCTTTCTTTCTTCCTTTCTTTCTTTCTTTCTTTCTTTCTTTCTTTCTTTCTTTCTTTCTTTCT
>JAAIIK010000024.1:7517890-7550290 GCA_014706435.1 Silurus glanis
GGTATGGAGGAGTTATTATATGAAAAAGTATAAAAAGCAGTCAAAAATTCATTGTTTGTAACACATTATATGACCAAAAAACCTGGCTGTATATATATACACACACACACACACACACACACACACACATACTCTGGGACTACCTGCATATATAAATACACACATACACACGCTTCACTTAATGTAGAGTTTTGACATTAGACTTCTTTGAATGTTTATATGCTCTGGTATGGAGGAGTTGATGTTGGATCTGTGATGATCTCAAATGTTGAGCTATTTTATGAGTTGCTCAGTAGCTCCTGGTTCCATAATCTCAAATGACTGTATAAGACTGTAGAAAGGACATTACTCATAATCGTATATTCCTGTGCTTATCCTAGTTTTCACTCTCTAGTGTTCTGTATTGTATTTTATAATCACACTCTTGATATAACCCGAATGAGGATGGGTTCCTCCTTTGAGTCTGGTTTCTTTCAAGGTTTCTTCCTCATAACATCTAAGGGAGTTTTTCCTTGCCACAGTCGGCATGGCTGCTTATCAGGGATAAATACACATTGCTCACCTTAACTCTTAAATTCTGTAAAGCTGCTTTAAGATAATGTCCGTTGTGAAAAGCGCTATAGAAATAAACTCGACTTGACTTGACACACACACATACACATACACACACACACACACACTGCACATCCTTGGTAAATATCAGCAAAGAAGGCTCTAAAAAATTGCCTTTATTGTTTAACCTTTATGTTATAACAAAAATTCACAAAAGCACACTGCTCTCGTTGATATCAAACAAATGCAAAAAGAGTTTAATCAAAAATATCTTTGTTGATTATATATTTTGTATATACATTATATGGACAAATGTTTTTGGACACCTGAACATAAGATCCATATGTAATTTTTGAAAATCCCATTCCACATTTGCTGTTATAATTACCTCCACTCTGCTGGGAAGATGCTCCACTAGATATTGGAGTAAAAATTTTTGCTCATTCAACCATAAGGGTGTTAGCAAAGTCAGGTACTGCTGTAGGTGAGGAGGCCTGGCATGCAGTCAGCGTTCCAATCAATCTCAGAACAGTTGAGGTTGAAGTTCTATAGCAGGCCACTCAAAACATTACACGTTCATACATCTGAGGAGGTATGGGGTTGAGGGCATTGCTCAGGGACCCAGGAGTGACAGTTTTAAACCTGGAACAGGTTTAAGTTTCCATATAGTGTATATATGAGCCGCATAGCTTCCAAAGTTCCAATTTGCAGGTAGAACAAACTGCAGATGCATATAATAAATTGTAATTAGGAACAATGACATTACAACAATATCACTGCTACACTTGTGCTTTGGAAACATGAATAAAATAAGGATGACTTGAACACAAGCACACTCAAATCATGAGCGATGATCTGATAACCGAGATGGCTACTAGGAAACTAAAGGCTAGGAAGATTATACAGCATGGGTATGCTGGACAAAAGGATGATTAATCACATTAGATTTGATCAAGTTCCTCAGAATAATATGTAATTGAAATTATGTATGCTTATGGTACTGTATTTCTGGAATTTTTTGGATTGTAAAACTGGTCAATGAATAGTGTATAGTTGATGGTTGAAAATAAATGAATCCTGCTTAAATCAGTATAACAATAGTATAAAGCTTTGTTCTGATTTTGGTGATATCTTGGAATTAATTGGGGCTGCATTTATTTGGTGTCAGCGATATATTAGCTGCAGAAATGAACATGAACATCAGAAAAAAGCAATCATCTACATTTATTATGAAATGTGTGTAATTAATTTATTGAACTAACTACCCCTGAGGGAAAAAAAAAAAGGCTTTGCTTGTCTTGTATCAGGGTCATAAATAACTCTGGGACGGCTTTGTCTTAATAACAGCTTCATCATATTGTTTGCATAAAGATGGGATTTGCATTCAGGCTAAGGCAATTAAATAAGCGAGCCCTACTGTCATCCCCTTTGCTTGCTTTTACTCATTATTTCTCTCTGTCATATCTCTTCATCTTGTTCCTTCCGAAGCGGTCAGGCATCAACAAAAGAAAGAATGTGAAAGAGAAAGAAAACACAAGCATTCAACGAGGGCTTTGGTGATAATGTGATAATATTGTAAAGATCGCACTCGTTCACAGAGGCGTGTAAATGACGACATGCGCTATATTGCCTCTGGTCATGTGAGGAACACTGGGCAACCTCGTCCTCGGGTGATGGATGGGGTTAGTAAGGCTCTTTGAAAGGAGATACATCACATTAAATCAGAAGTAATGACAGGGACCTCCTGACCAGATGCTTGATTGATTCTTTCCAGAAAAAATGAACTTAATTTCACCTGCCGTTTTTGCAATTCATAAGGCGGCAAAACAGGATTTCGGGTGAAAATCACATTACGAATAAAGTGCACTCCAGTACAGTGCAAGCTGTTTATTTGGAAGCGAGTCAAACGTAATTTCCAGGTATATTATACAATTTAATTTTAACTGCTATGGAAGAGTCAATATACCTGGCATAAGGTGTTACATCAGCCACAACGGGGCCCGCTGGCTTTGTAGAATTTGATGATTTATCTCAATTTCGTGTGACACAGTAGTAAGCCGTAATATACGGCTTCTCTGGCAGATCTGGTATGGGAGCTGTTAGCGTGCTCGCCCTCAGCAGTTCAAAGGTTCTATGAAACAGAGGGAGAAAATCCGCTCTGTCATTTTATTCCTCGGTTAATACTGAGCATGATAAGCCTGCCTTGTTTTATCTTAAGCCCTTATTAGGTCTTGTCATTCGAACCCCAGCATGGTATCGGCCACTATCTGAAGCACTTCATGGAGCTTTGGATGAGCAATCTGATTTGCTCATTATCCTGAATTCTCATCTTCAAAACCTTCTGTCAAATCCAAGGAACAGCTAACTTATATATGGTTGATTTTTGGGTGGGAACAGGTTGATCTGATTGGCTGCAAACTGTTGTAAAAAACTCCATATATATATATATATATATATATATATATATATATATATATATATATATACCGTATTTTTCGGACTATAAGCCGCTACTTTTTTCCGCCGTTTTGAACCCCGCGGCTTAAACAACGAAGCGGCTAATTTATGGATTTTTCCTGGGTTTTTCCCGGTTTCACAATCTTCAAGCCAAAAAACTGAGCGACATAACATTAGACAAATGACATTTCCGAACGGAAACGAAAAAACGCACCTCACCTGTGTTCTGAGCTGCACGGCATCGGGAGAAAAAACTTTCACCGGTATTGATTTTTAAACTCACGACGATGCCAAAAGATAAACTCCCGAGAGAAATAGTTGTGAAAGGAAGGAGGAAGACAGTGAACAATGACTTTCTTGGTAGGCTACTGTTTAGATACAAGCCGTTGTAGCGCGTTGAGTCAGGGTTAAGGGAGAGCTCGCTAACTCCAGTTGCAACGGAAATCATATAACCACAGACAGGTTTCCAAAACTCGTGCTTTTTTATTTTTCTTGGCAACAGCGTTACGGGTTAGTCAATATAAATAATAATAGCACATAAATAATAAGGACATATTCCTCGGTCTTGCACACATGCAGTAATAGCGGAAAAATGCGGCGGCAGGCTATTACCAAAATGCCGCTCTGCTCTTAAAGGAGCCACAACATATTTCACCCGTTACACCGTGTAACAGACACTGTCTTTCGTTAAAGCCTGTGTAAAGTTCATTAGTTTCAGTGTAGACACCTGCGGCTTATAGACAGGTGCGGCTTATTTATGTTCAAAATAAAAATCTTTGTCAAATTCAGTGGGTGCGGCTTATATATGCTTAATAGTCCGGAAATTACGGTGTATATATATATATATATATATATATATATATATATATATATATATGTTATTTTAATTACCATTTATTCTATAAGCTGTTGTTCCAGAGACTATATCATTCTTTGTCCTTTACTTACTGCTCAAATGTGATTTTATTTTCAATTATATGAATAATATAATTAAACACTTTATTGAACACTAGATATCATAAAGCTTTTGTTGCCATTTTATTGTCGCAATTGTAATAAGACAACTCGACGCTGTGCGGTACATAATAAATAAGAAAGAAAGAAACTAATAAATGAACATGAGCCAGATATAAAACTACACTAGTTTTCCCCTTGTTTCAGATGCAATTAGAATACCTTATGTCTGAAATAAAATTAGCTTTTTATGTACAAAACTGCCTTACAAGCCTTAACGCCTAATTTATGTACCGTGGATATGGCAACAGCCAACGTGTCCTATTCTTTCTCATACACATGCATTTAAGGAAAACATGCAAAAAAATTCAGTGCAATTAAAGGGTTCTGGTCAATTAGCGGTGCCTAATTTGGCAGATCATCTCCTTCTTTGCCCAAAATGAGGCATAAGTTAACATACTGCTTGGAGGAATACCGGCATTGTTGCCAAGTATGTACATTTCCTGCAGTTTTTCTAATATATGAGTTGATTTTTTTTCTATAGGAGGGCGGATTTTGGCAAACATTCACTGACAGTGTATTATAATCAGTGTATAGTAATTAATTATTTAAAATAATGTTTGTCATAATACTGTTAATGTATTACCTCAGGTGTAACCATGGTTGTCTGGTATTCCCTTTTGGTACAGTACAAATGTGTTTATGACACTCTGCCTCAGACTGGCATCCCATACTGGGTGAATTCCTTCCACATGGCCACTGTTGCTAAGAAAGGCTCCAGATACCCCAAAATCCTGATCTTAGTGAAGTGTTTTCTCAAGATAAATAACTGAACATTGCTGTGATCTCTACCGCCATTGTCATTACCAAGTATGCGATGCATTGCTATTTTAATCTGATTCTGTCGATTCAGAACCTTCTTTCAGTATCCTTTATTTAAATTTTCCTGCTCAAACACAAACACTGCAACTAAGAAAAGGGATTTTTCTTGGCTAATAAATTGTGTGTTGGAAGTTGGGAAAACACAAAAATGTTGTGTTTGATCATTAACATTAGTTTTTCGCATTACTGTATGAATGCATCTGTGTAAATGACGTAGTTTTCTCAATGTTCTCATAGATATTTATGACCTATCTGTAATAGTCTGAGTCAATTTAAAGACCTTGTACCTTGGCGACATTTCCAATTTTCCAAATGTTGTAAAAAGCCGCACATGATTTATTTGCAGACTTTCACAGGGAATATCTTGTTCAGTATGCAGCAGTCTTTTCTTTGGGGTAAAACCAATTACCTTGGGAATAAAATTCCTTATCAGCCATATCAATGCTCTGTGATGCCGCCTGCCTGTTCTGACACAAGTCTCATTCATGTGTAAAGAGCTCTATTTATTAACAAATGTAACTGGCTGAACTTGCATTTTCTATTTCTTTTTCCGAACTTTTAAGCAACTCATTACTTGACCATTTCCGTCATTTCACGACCGCTTCTAAAACCCTGCACCTCACATGCACACTCGGCACCGTTTCAATGATGATCTACAACCTTAATACATTTGACATCGATTTCGGATGCACAATGAGTACGAGCTGCAGCCACGTCAAGCACTCCACGTCCTTATCTGTGTACATCTTGGACCTGGAGTTGTAATTGGACTTATTCAAAGAAGAATGGTACAAACTTAAAAAGAAGAAAATGTGTCTTTTGTATGAATGTAACTGTCAATACACAACCCAGTCTTTGCTTTGAAAAGACTTTGACCTTTTAGAAGCAATCTGAAATTGAAAAGCGATTTTTCACTTAGGTTAAGACTCGCAGATTTTCTATATCCATCGGTACATCTGTGTCTATGGTAACATTTCTTTGGCAGAGTCGGCTGCTATAAATAGTTTAGCACAGTCCTTCCACTCTTTCAAGGAATATCAAATATATATTAAAGAAATGTAAGAAATAAGGTAAATATTTTTGGTCATGCAAATTTAGCCATCTTTGCAAACAACAAAATATTGAAGGAGATTATATTTGTTAGTTTTGGACTGGGTACTGATGTTGTTTGAGACGCCCTGGCTCCAAGCCCACATCCCCATTCACCCAAGAGGTGTTCAGTGAAATTGAGTTCAGAGCTTTACATATATGGTAGTACACAATGCTGGATCAACATCTGGAACACAGCAAGCTGAAAACTGCTGTTCTTTCCATATCTCAATAAACAATGTAATAAATAGTTATTCAATATACTCTAAGCAATATTTATCTATTTGTATTATTATATGTCTATAAAGTTTACAAATGTACATGCCTTTGAAGTTTAAAACCCAATGCTAAAGCAAATACACCCAATCACGGACTAATTCTCCCAAGCGCTTGTCAAGAGAGAAGTTAGAGATGGACGACATGAAAAAACCTTTTAATGTGCTGTATATGACTTTTTACAGTCACTAGAGGGAAGCTGAACTCAATTTTTACAGTCACTCGCTTTCTATTTTCAAAAAAGCACACCATATTAGCGATACATAAAGCATTATGCATTTGTCAATTTACAGTAATTGGTACTAATTTCCAGCCTGTAATGGCAGGTACACATCTAGATCATGTCTTTTTCTTTCGGCTGCACTCATTCCTCTATATCTGCCTCTTTCAAACCGACCACCTGCGTGTATTCCTTCACCATATCCATCCACCCCTGGCCTTCCTTCTTTCCTCTTGCCTGGCGCCTCCATCCTCATCGTTCTTCTACCGATATACCCCATGTTCCTCTGTACATGACCAAACTATCTCAATCACTCCTCTTTCATCTTGTGACTAAAATGTCTTCCCAGGTGCAGTATTTCTAATAACTTAATTTCCATCCAGCCCATCCACTTCACTCCAGATGAACATCTTCAACCAGCTCCAGCTCTGCCTCCTTTTTTTTATTTCAGTGCTGCACATCTAGATCATGTAAGTTTCAATGGCAAAACAATGGAAGCAAGGTAGAAATATAATTTTTATAATAATAAATAAAAGAACTAACAACAGTTTCCGTACAAATCAACTTCCACAACCCGGCATGCATGGGTCAACCAAATTACAGATTTAAATTAGAGACTGCTCTGTGCAGCTGGGGATGGTTCCACATCAACAACCTAAAGATCCATGAAATTACTGAGCAACACAAGAACTTTGAGGATGGATTTGGACTTGAATTTAGATCAACATTCTACTACATTGGATCAGGACCACTGGTTGCATTTAATCGCCTCTCACTACACACCTTAACCATGAGGAACTGTAATGAATGGACATTCAGTGCTACCCAGATGAGGATGGGTTCCCTTTTGAGTCTGGTTTCTTTCAAGGTTTCATGCAATTGCATGCAATTGTTCATGCAATTGCCATAGTTGTCACTGGCTCACTCATTAGAGACAAACTTACAATTATAAGGAACAAACATATACATTCCTTTATTTCCGCTTTGTGTAAAGCTGCTTTGAGGCAATGTCCAATGTTAAAATGACTATACAAATAAAGAAATGTATTGAATGAACTGATTTCATTTGGGCCAAACCGAAATGATCAAGTAGCTGAAGCCATCATTCAAGTTGTAAAAACAACCTGACAGCGTAAGCGATCTCCTATATCTTTCTATATCTATTTCATATCATTGAAATGTGCCAGGGCAGCGGTGCTACGCAGTCACACTCAGAAAATAATACTGTCCATTGCAATCTTTACATCAAAATCCATTGTGCATCAAAATCAATTGTTTTTAGACAGACTGATATACCCTGTGTTAAAACTATCCGCCAAAAACAATGTAGAAACAAATCTACAGTGGCACTGAGGGATTTAGATGTCAGCACACAAGGCGTTTCGTACAGATATACTTAGATAATGCAATTTCCAAGTGCCAAAAGAATTCATAACACGGTTTGTTTGTATTCTGTGGATTATATTGTATATAGCTTCCTATTTCCTTTACAATTCAGTAGATAATACTTATTTTACTTATATTATTTGTATATAATATTTATATATTACTTATATTACTTATTCTTGCATTCTGATATAGTACTGCTGTTCAATCAGGGTTCGATTGTAATCTCCTCCTCTCTCTAACGCAACCTTGCTACTAACAGTCCCCTCTCAGGAGAATCCCGATAATGCAGTGTAATAAGTATTAAGAACCCACTAATCACTTGGATGCATGATAAGACTATTAATCTCACAAAGTATGCAATGAAATACTGATGCCGAGCAGCTGCCAAAAGAAAAAGAAAAAGATAAATACAGGGAATCTTTTAACGGTGAGCCAATCACAGGAGCTATAAAGCGCATGCCAGAAATCCATAGATGTCAAACCACAGTAGCTGCAACTAGAGGAGTGTTCAATATTCGTCCTCTGATAAGGGACAAGATTTATGGGCCATTGCTATAATTTTTAATAATTTAAGTGCCAAAGAATGCGCGCATGTCCTAACAAATCATCCATTTTCACCAAGCAGAAGTCAACAAATCCATGTCCACTTATCAGAACAGGCATGTTACTGCAAAGTGCAGATATAAATGATGAATAAATGTAAAAAACATTACGGCAGTGGTAATTTATAAATAGCAAAAAAAAAAAAAGTTTAAATAGCTCATGTTTTTTAGGAGGATGAAATTAGCTCATAAATATAAATACGCTACCCGGTGACCGCTGATACATAGGTCATCCATTTTTCTCTCTTTTTTTTTTTTTATTTTTTTTTTTTTTGTCATTTAAAAGGATATTAAGGTTAATATGAGTCATTTAAATTGAAACATATTTGTGTGTGTTTGTGTAAAAGTGTCAGTGTGTTAATGGGCTAAAAGTAAAATAAAAATAATATAAATAAATAATAAAAAATAAATAATTTCCTCATCCTCTAATAAAAAGCATAATATGGATATAGGCTGCAATAATAGCATAAGCCATTACACTTGTATTCAGAGTTGAATTACTGAGAAGCAAAATTAACTCTAGGAACATTGAATAATAATTTGTTGTGCACACAAAATATTCAAAAATGTATGCTTTAGGCTGTAAAAAAAAAAAAAAGAAAAGAAAAAGAAAGCCATTTGAGGCCAGTAACAAAACCAAAATACAGCACTACTGTTTTCAGACATTGTTTGCCTTGAGGATCAATTTTGTTTACTTTAATGGAACAGGAATGGTAAGCAGATGAATGCTTAGTCAGCTTATTCTTTACACTATAGGCATGTTTCCTTTACAAGAGAGTTCATTGTATTAATAAAAAAAAAATGTGACATTCTTTAATTTAATTGACTAGCTAATTTTTGGTTTTTATCTTTGCTTATATATATATATATATATATATATATATATATTTTTTTTTTTATTGTCATTGTTATTTTGTATTTTTATCATGCAATTTTCATACAGCTTGTTTATTTGTTCATGTTCATATAGAGCCTATAGATAATCATCCTAATCCCTTTGAAACTTTATTTGTTGTAGTGAAATTTAAACATTCCAAAAAAATATTAGAATAAAATAATTAAAAAAGAAATTCCAGCTATATTTATACATTTTCACTTGCAACATAAAATTGATACAAGAAAAAGTCATCAGTCCCCTGATTTAATACTTCAATGAGCCACATTTTCCTTAATTACAGCCATTAATCTTTTTGGATATGTTTGTACTAGTTTTGCACACCGAGATTGGGGAATAATTGGCCATCCTTCCCTGCAGAATTGTTCAAGTTCTGTGGTTAGCGGCAATTGATTGCTCTCTTTAAATCCATCCACAGATTGTCTATTAGATTTAAGTCAGGAGTTCTGACTTAGCCAAAAAAGGGCATCCACCATCCTATCCTGAAGCCATTGAGTTGTTCTTTTGGTGCTATGTTTATGATCAGTGTTGTGTTGGAAGCTGAATGACCATCTTCAGCTGTCTGGCAGAGGGACACTATATTTCAAGAAATTTGATGTACTTGACATCATCCATTTTCTTTTCAATCATGACCAATCCCCAATCCCCACTGGAGAAAAAATAAAACACAATATAATGCTGCCACCACTATGTTTCACAGCAGGTCTGGTGTGTTTTGGGTGGTGTTCTGCGTTTGCTTTTCATTGCACTTGGAGTTCAGTCAAAAACAAGGTCAATTTTGGTCTCATCAGACCATTTTTTGCCAGCTGGCATCAGAGTCTTCCAGGTGTGTTTTTGCATAACACAAACAAG
The DNA here is from genome assembly GCA_014706435.1 of Silurus glanis. Taxonomy (NCBI): domain Eukaryota; kingdom Metazoa; phylum Chordata; class Actinopteri; order Siluriformes; family Siluridae; genus Silurus; species Silurus glanis. Next base: position 7,528,059 of record JAAIIK010000024.1, read on the forward strand.
CCTAGCAATAAGCCTAGTGTTTGATCTTGAAGTTGGTTCGATGTACCTAAGCAAGTTTATACTGTAATGATTTACTCTGTGTGTTTGATCACTTGACAAAATTGGGTATTTCACTACAGAATATTTGTAATAATCCTCCAGCTATTTTTAAAAATGTTTTAACTTTGATAATGAAGGATATAATGTGTATTTTCAGTATTGTGTTTTTTGTTCTCCAGTGTGTAATAATAACTTTCTATAGGCACTGTACACATTATGTGACCTTGGCAATGCAGCAGAATAAAGGTTATCACCATAGCAGGGGGAATAAACACTAAAGGCAACCTCTGTAATCATCAAATGAGCAAATACGAGCAAACTCAGAAAAGGTGTGAAATATGTAATTTAAAAACACACCTTAACAAGTGACCTTGGCTGTGGGCAAAATCACTACCTAAGAATGAATCATAGTATGCACTTAGCACTAGACAAACTGGACAATTTGGCACAGCATTACCTATGCAACACTAAAAAAAAATAATAATAACAATAATTATTATGTTCTTCTTTCTATTACAGCTGACAGGAATGATGGCGGTTACAATAAACTATACAAAATAATGTCCATATATTTAAAACACATGCCATTTTAGTAGAAGATAAACATAAGTACAGCATGCGACTTAGTTAACGGGTGTTACTGTTGTTTTTTTTTTTTTTTTTTAACACATTGAAAAAAAAAACAATACATTTACAAGCAAATCGTAGATGACAGAGCTGCAACTAACCGTTTCTTTGTTCATTGAATAGTCTATTAAATATATTTTTAGCTTTGTCCACTTTTTTGAGATGAACTTCCTCACCTTTTGCTGTGAACCAAAAGTAGAATGTCGACTCGATAATTGGGCATACAACAAAATAAATTGTGGTTTTTTTAACAATTTATCTTATGTAATAACCTAAAATAGATCAATCAATGATTGATAGATTAGACTAGACTACATACACTACGTCTAGACTACTAGACTACAGATGAATGATGACATTTGTTAGCAGCCATTGTTTGGCCAAACTTAGATACAATAGGCAACACTGCAATTGCCCATGATATGAACTTGCCAGGGGCATCACTGGCTCATTGTATTTTTATTTTTTTTTTTTTATAAAGTAGGAGGTCTGAAAATCACACTATACATGCCAATCCGGTAGTATGCCAAGAGTCATCAGTGGCACAGCACTCGCTGCAGGCAATCAAGTGCCGACCACTGCCCTGTCATCAGCTCTGATTTAGTGAAATCCATGATTCGTTATATATGTTATAGGCTTATATCATGATTACTTTGCCAGCAAGTCTACAACGTGTTCCATGTCCAATGCAATAATTAATCATAGGTCAGAATGCAAGATACAACAGATTTATTTAAATGGTGTTAGATGCAAGTGCTGATTGAGTTATAAATAGTGCAAAAAAATACTGGCACAAAAACAGTATAAGGAAGATGAAAGCCATGACCTGAGCATGGACATTTTAAAGGCAAAGGAGAAACAAAGAGTGCAAAGTGAGGTGGGGTTTTATACAAGTGCTAATCAAATGTCAATGCGGATCAGGTGCAGAAATCAGATAAAATGGCATATGTGGGTGAACATGGCTTTTAACTTCATTTCTATGGATGTGTGTAATGGTTTATATGTTTCCATTCATTGGCAATATCCTAAAATATTCAATTCAATTCATTTTTATTTGTATTGCGCTTTTAACAATGAATATTGTCTCAAAGCAGCTTTACACAGATAATGTAGTGATTAAAAGTGAATATGTTCTTTATAAGTAAGTTTGTTCCTGATGAGCGAGCCGGTGGCGACTGTGGCAAGAAAAAACTCCCCGAGATGGCATAAGGAAGAAACCTTGAGAGGAACCAGACTCAAGAGGGAACCCATCCTCATCTGGGTTGCACCGAATGTCCACTTATATTCAGTGTCCACTGTTGCACTGTCCTTTCATTCTGGTTTTAATGTTTGCAATATTTGTAGCCAAAAGGATAATTCAAAAGAGAGGGAAGTCTGGATCTTCTCTTTTTCTTTCAAAATGCGAGTGTCCCATTTCAGATTAAAAGCCAAAAGTAAGCACAGATAATGCTGCAAGAAACACTGCAAAATACAAAAAAAAAAAAAAAAAAAAAAAAAAAGATTGACATAGCCAGCATGGTATTTCTGACTCTGACAGCTACATCACATGAATTTATATGTTTTTTAACTAATGATAATTTTTTAATAATGACTCACACGGTTATTTTTTTTTACTCTGTAGTAAGTTTGCCGGCATATAAAAGATACTCTGACTAGTTACTGGGGATGAATAATAAACTTCAGGCAGCAACTAATGTTCATTGAAAATTAAGATTAAAAAAAAAAATCAAAGATTACAAGAATAAAGTCATAGCAGTACGAGAAAAAAGTCGAAATTTTGAGAATAAAATTATAGCTATACGAGAATAATGCCCACTGGTGTTCAACTCCTTCATGGTGGATTTCTTTGATCATCCTCCCCACTGTTAGAAAACATTATTCATGTAATTTTTACTTTATTCTTCAAATATTTCGACTTCATCCTCAAATTGCTGCGATTTTATTCTTGTAAGTTTGACTTTTTTTCCCAAAAAAATATCACGACTTTCTTCTCATATTGCTACTATTTTAATCTTGTAATCTTAGATGTTTTTTATCCAACTGTTCGTAGAGAAAGTAAAAGTAAAATCCTGATCTTGATACCTTTATTATTCCTCCTGCAGACTCTTAGATCGATGTCACTCTGTAGTCCCAAAAAGATTTGCAAGGTGACAGGCGAACAGCAAATTTTATAGATAGCTAGACTCACTTTCTTATACTCACGGCAAAGCTAGAGTTCAACCTGAAAGTAAATCTACAGTGCTGAGTGCATTAGACTCTCAAAATAAGCCAGAGGAGCACACATGGAGATAAATGGGGAAAAGTTCTAGTGGATCATGCCTTGATCACATCTGGCTTAGATAAACATCACTTCTCAGGGGGGTTAGCAATTATATGCAAAAACAGCTGTCAAACATGCTGCTTCTTTTCTACAAACATCTTCAGTGCAAAAACACGAAGCTACTCATGAAATAATTAACTCCAGCATGTTGTGGATGATGACACTGTATGTCATGCATAATAAGTTGAAATCAAGTGCCTAAGCAATGTCATTTTATATTTAAAAAGTAAACATGGAATTTCTTCTGGAAAACAATCAATCATGAAAAAATGGATCGTGTTTTCTACTAATAATATACATTGGAACTCGTGAAGCACCTCATGTAATATTCTTCTATTACATTTTTCATAGTTTACAATGCAAGAACTTGAAATTCATGTATAAGGGAAATGTAAGCTATATTCGATCCAGGGTGGTTTATCAGCGGGATGTCAGTAATGCATATTTTACAAGACACCTCTAAGAAAATCTTGCTTTTGGATAGAATTAATATGAACAGAGTTGTGTTTCTACAAAACCAGATGTTTGTCACTTATTTATGACATGACCATTGCCAATTTACAACATTACATCCAAGTGCTCATAGAGATCCTGGAGTAGAGAAGAAACACCTACTCCTATTTTACTTTAGGGTAAACAATATATATATTTTACATACATACATACATACATGCACGCACACACACACACACACACACACACACACACACACACACACACACAGTATATCACAAAAATGAGTACACTTTGCACATTTAAGCAACTATTTTAGTATTTCAGAAATGAAACTTGGATATACTTGAGAATAGTCAATGTGCAGCTTGTATAGCAGTACAGATTTTGTGTCCTCTAAAAATAACTCAACACATAGACATTATTGTCAAAATAGCTGGCAACAAGTAATATGATTTTAACATGTTAACCCTAAGTGAACATGTTCAAACTGTGTCCAAAGTGTCAATATTTTGTGTAAGCACCATTGTTATCCAGCATTACTTTAATCCTCCTGGGCATGGAATTCACCAGAGCTGCACAGGTTGTTGCTGGGATCCTCTTCCACTTCTCCATAAAGACATCACAGAGCTGCTGGAAGTTAGACGCATGACGCTTCTCCAGCTTTCGCTTGAAGATGCCCCACGGGTGCTTAATAGGGTCAATAGGGTTTAGGTCTGGAGACATACTTGGTCACTCCACCTTCAGCTTCCTCAGCAAGGCAGTTGTCATCTTGGTGCTGTGTTTGGGGTTGTATGTTGGAAAACTGCCATTCAGCCATTTTTGAAGGGAGGGCATCATGTTCTGCTTAAGAATGTCACAGTACATGTTGGAATCCATGTTTCCCCTCAATGAACTGCAGCTCCACAGTACCAGCAGAACTCATGCAGCCCCTGAGTATGATGCTACCACCACCATGCTCGACTGTAGGCAAGACACTATTTTCTTAGTAGTCTTCACCAGGGCCTCACCATACATGCTGGACATCATCTGAGCCAAACAAGTTTATCTTAGTCTTATCATACCACAGGACATGGTTCCAGTAATTCATGCTTTTGCCAGCTGTAGAAGATGCTTCCTTTTGGGACGACGGCCATGCAAACCGACTTGCTGCAGTGTGTGACGTATGGTCTGATCACTGTCTGGTCTGATCACAAGACCTTCCCCTTCTGCAACCTCTAAAGCAATGCTGGCAGCACTTATGGGCCTGTTTTTTAAAGGTTTGGAAAACCTTTTTATGACCAGTTTCCTGTAACTCAGTTTTACCGATATTCTTATCGCCTCGGCCATCTTTGTAGAGAGCAACAATTCTGATTCTCAAATCCTCAGAGAGTTCTTTGCTATGAGATGCCATGTTGAACATCCAGTGGTCAGTAATTGTACTCAAAGCACCAAAGCTACTCTAAAATATATCAAAGTTTCATTTTTTATAGTATTGCCCCTTGAGAAGACATGCTAAAATAGTTGCTAAAATGTAAGGGATGTTCTCACTTTTGTGAGATACACACACTGACCAGACATAACTTGACCAACGAAATTGATCACCGATTATAATCACCTGTCTAATATTGTGTTGGTCCCATTTTGCTGCTAAAACAGTCCTGACCCTTCAAGAATAAGCAGCATTAACGTCTTCAGCAATTTAAGCTAGCGTAGCTCGTCTGTTGAATCGGAACTCACAGACCAGCCTTCGATCCCAAGTAAGCATTGGCTGCCGTTGACCATGTCGCCGTTTTACCACTATTCCTTCCTTGGATCACTTTTGATAGATACTGACCACTGCAGACTGTGAACAGCCCACAAGAGCTGCAGCTTTGGTTCTGACCCAGTCATCTAGCCATCACAATCTGGCCCTTGTTAAACTAACTCAAATCCTTACGCTTTTAACACATCAACTTTGAAGATCAAATGTTCACTTGTTGCCTAATATATCCCACCCAGTAATGATATAAAGTCATAATGTTATGCATGGTCAGTGTTTATGTTTATTAAACATAGCAACTGACTGACTTGGGATGACATCTGGGAAACAAAATGATCAGACACTGATTTTTAAAAAAATTAAATGATATTTTCTATAATTTTCTTAGATGAAAACACTGACATGGCCAATCCTGTCTAAATATGGCTAGATTTCAGTTCAAGAAAGCCTTCACTGCTACCATAAATGGATCTCCCATGCTGATACACATGTAAGACAAGGAACGTCTAATTATTATAAGAGACACAATCTTAATATGTTGTTGCATGATAATTTACTTCTCAGTTTGAAACATTGACACTGTGTTATTCATTACATTTCTTTCATGTTAAACCAGAAAACTGCTTGATTCCCACACTGAAGGTGCTACATTTTCTACAACAGCAGCTCTGCCTCTCTTTTTGCCAAGTTAAAAAGACGAGGGTTGTCCTAACACCAGGAAACAAAACACACACCCACACCCACACACACACACACACACACACACACACACAGCATTGTGTTGAAGACTTTTTTCAAGGTAACATACTGATTGTTACAAGGAATTGAGAGAAGAGAATCCTTCTAGAATTGTTATGTAAAAGTCTCTTTACAGAGAACTTTACAATATCAGTCTTTTATTGATTAATTAAAGATATTTTTATTTTCACCAGGCTTAGATTCCAGCTATAAATCATCCACCATTTAAATTTATGTAAAGGATACTATATCAGAATAAGGGAAAAAATGAGTGTTACTAGCAGATTACACCGTACAGCAAACAGGAACTAACATGTTTCACAGACGTTCCACAACATTAAAAGCAACCATAATGGTTAAAAATACTTGTGGCATTTATTAATCAAATTAAAAGTATAATGGTATTTATCCATTTCAGGGTAATCAGAGGAATACTTCTATATTGCACCATGCCATCATGGATTATAACAACATTTATATAAATTGAATCCTTTACTGACCTGTATATCTTGTAGCGAGTAGAAAAGCCCTGGCGGTTCCTCTCCACAAAGTCGGTGTACTCTTGGGAGTGATGGAAGGGGCCCTTGTCGGAGAGGAGCCAGTCCAGGGGTCCGGCGGGACCTTCCTCAGTTAAACTGGCACAGGAAGCCAGCCAGCAGTGAAAGCTGAGAGATAGCAGCAACTCCCATAAAGCCATGAGAGAGGATTCACTGGCTCCACCACTCAGCACTGGATATCAACATGGCCTCTCATCTCCTAAGTGAAAATAACAGAATGAATGCTTAGTATACACACTTGAGCTTGCAAACAAACACACATACACATTAGTAATTAGCCAGAGGTTCTCCTTTGTCCTTAAGGGAAATGAAAATCACTTCAAGACCATAGAGAGATCTCGCGATTATAACGAGAAGAAAGACGAGTCTGCTAATTGTCTGAAAATGAGGAAAATATGGACACACTTCAGATGCTTTCCGTGAAATTGTAAGTGTTTGCTTCTTCCTAAGGGACAAATTGATGCCTGATTAACAACAAAAATACAAAGTAATGACAGCTGCTTATAGTTTACATCTAGTGCTCGCTGGATTATGACATTACATCACGTTCAAATTCTTTCCCCTAATATGACACTTTACATTAAATGATAAAAAATTAGCCTATCCATGAAACTGTATAAATCCATAGCTTCACATATTGTTGCTATAAATCAGTTAAACGCCACCATCCATGAGATCCATTCTGTATCTGTTTTACTAATCATTTTGCTCTCTGCATTACGGCCATATTTCTTCACTGCTGTCAGTCTTTTTCCCAAAACTATGAAGCAGATGTTGAAAAAAAGAAACTCGTTATGACAGCAATCTAGAAAGTTGATGTCTGGCATGAGACCAGATGTGTGCATAGTAGATCAAAGAACAGGTGTATGAGAGTGCAAAAAATACATACATTAGACACCACTTCAATATTCAAACAGCAGTTTTATTAGTATGGCACGATGACCATTTAACGGATGAGGATGTCTACAAAATATATTATTATTATTTTTATTAGTAGTAGTTGTATCACCTTCATCATCATCATTATTATTATTATTATTATCATTTTTCTTTTTATGGACCCAAAATTTAGCCTATTAGCTGTTGCATGTTTTTGTTGAATCGTTTTCTTTATAGTCCCAGTAGCTCCAACCACCACAAATCCAGTATTGGCTCCTCTTATCCTGATGAGCACAATCTTTATCTATCTATAAATCGATAGATAGATATAGAATATCCCAGACATTGTTGAATATAATTTAAATCTCTGCTGTGAAGATGCTCATTTGTTGGTCACGGTTCATGGAAAGTGAATCTTAAATCTGTCACGGGGCGTTGGATTTACTCTCGCACATTAAAAATATTTATTAAAAGCTTTTTTTCTTTTCACATTTTTATTCACATCATTATCATAATAGGCTGTATATAACCTTATTAAAAGAAAATGGCAGTTTTATGTAAAATCAGACATTGGGCACCCCTATACAACCAAAATGGCCGATTGACCAGTGCACCATTGTTATGCTGGTTCTTGTACTCAGTAGGTGCCAGAATTTTTTAACATGGATATGTTATAATAAATCCTGTTTATAATAAATCCCGCATATTATGCATTTGCTGTATGCACTGAACTTGCTGTTGGAGGATATTTTATTACTGGTACCTGGTGATGAGTGCCTAGTCATGGCTGCTGTAATCAGGCTTTCAGTATCTCCCGTCGACCCGGAGATGCTCAGCCATGCGTCATTAGCAATTCTGTTAACAAACAATCTAGCAAGACTCTGGTAGAACTGCTTGTTTTAAGTATTCGAATCTTCTAGGCTTCAATATTGATCTTGATTCTTTGCTTCACTGACGACAGATCTACAGATTGTCGATGATTAGCCATGATAGGCTTTAAAGGCTCAATGCTTATATATATATATATATATATGCACATACCACACCATTACATCAATACACTAATTGGGACTGTAGTGATCATATTCTAAATTCCCTTCCTTTGCATCTGTAACAAAAGTGTTTCTGAATTTTGAATATTTATCAAGTAGAGCATTCTGTTGTTAGATGAGAAGACCGATCAGATGATTTCTGATCTTACATAAGAAGACCTGGCTCACAATTGCCATTCTAGTTTGTTCCAAATGTGGCTGATGAATTTGAGGTCAAGGCTCTGTGTAGGCCAATCAGGTTTTTCTACACCAAACTTAAACAATCATGTTTTTATGGACCTTGATTTGTGTACTAGACATGCGCAGCGATGTTGCTTCCCCAATTTGGTCTTACAAAATTGGAAGCATATCATTGTCCAAACTGTCTTATGCCTTGTCTTATGCAAATGTGCTAAAGCATTACGATTTTACTTCACTGAAAATAAGGGGCATAGCTCAACCCCTGAAAAACAACCCTATACAATTATCTGTGCTCCACCAGGTTTTACAGTTGACACGATACAGTTAGGCAGTTAATGTTTTCGTGGCATCTGTCAAACTCAGACTTGCCTATTAGATTGTCAAGCAGAGAAGCACAATTCATCCACAAAACTACACAGAATTTCCAATGCTGCAGAACCCAGTGATGGCATGCTTTACACAACCTAATCCAATTTTTGCCATTGTACTTAGTGATGTCAAGATAGGTGCTTGGCAGTGTTGTGCTAGTTACTAAGAAATAGTAACTAGTTACAGTTACTAATTACTTCATTCAAAAAGTAACTGAGTTACTTTGTCGATTACTTACACCATAAAGTAATGCGTTACTGTTAAAAGTAACTTTTTAGTTACTTTTTTAAAGAACGTTCTTTAATGTTCCCATTAATGCCCTTTTATGCGTTATGGTCTATACAAACACAAAACTGACTTAAACACAAAGTCATTTTTAAACACTATTTTATTGAAGTCAGACCAGCACAAACTGAATATATCACAAGGATTTCTGAAATAAATAACAAAACAAGCTGAATAATATATATTTACAATCAAAAACTAAAGTGGCTTCTGCATCATAAAAGCTGTTGTGTTGAGCTCTTAAAAATGATCCTTTCACAGCTTAAGTATGAAAACTATCAACAATGTAGAACAGAACACCGGGTTAACTTCTAGCTTCGTCGAGGCATGGAGTTTCTGGAGGAGCTTCGACAGATTGGAGGTGCTGTTTATCGCAGTAGACACGACCTTCGAACCAGAAAGACACAGCTTACATTTGACTAAAAAGTTTTTGTCTTTATCCTCAACTAAAGTGATATAATGAGCATATTTCCACTTTGAGAAACTCGTCTTGCTCTCGCCTCGACTCGCCATTACTGCCGCACAGACCTGAATAAACGGAGACACGCCCACAGTGCGTCTTCTTCGTGTTTACAGTGGTTCATCCACCAATCCTACAATGCGTCCTGCTGTAAACAGGTTAGACTGTAGGATACACTTCAGCCCAAATTCATTCATTTAAAAAAGTAACGGACAACGCACCATACGGTAACGGAGTTATTAGTTATTAGTTACTATCAAAAGTAGTCAGTTACTAGTTACTAGTTAGAACTAGTAACACGTTACTGCCCAACACTGGTGCTTGGTTCCATGAAGCTAATATAACAGAAAGAAAAGTGATTTATTTTGAATATTTCGAATGGTGCCAAAATACTTTTCTTGCTGTGAAATAGTTCTTCATTATATATATATATATATATATATATATATATATATATATATATATATATATTGTTTGTGTAATTTATTTGTCGATATATTATACCTGAGAAGAGGGGAATTAGTGACACCTATAGGTGATGCGAGAAAATAATTAATTAAGTTACACGTGGGCAGGCACGCTATATGCCTATGCTATTTGTGTTATTTCTTTTATTTTTGTGTATTTTACTTTTTATTTATATGATTTTTAGCAGTTTTGTGACCAGATGAGCTGTATTTATGCAAATCTTTATTTTTACCCTCATTTATAGTGTATAGTTTTTTTTTTTTTTTTTTAATTGTCATCATTATTATTATTATTATTATTATTATTATTATTATTATTATTATTATTATTGTTAATATTATGTGCTTATAAAACCAGAAAATAACTTATTGGTTATGACCGGTCAGTTCCAGCTGAACTGTTGAGGTGAATGTTTTGTGAAGGAATTGTAGAGTACCTTGCTTTGAATGACTTCATAATGTCTGCATCTGCAGGACATCACTAGATTCTCACACTGCTCACACTCACACTCTTCTTCTAGTTTCCTCCACATTTTGTGTAGTTGTATAATAATAATGTAAAACCTTTTTATTTCTAGCAAATGTTCAACCTAAAACTAAGCAGTTTTGTAAATATCCGGATGTTATCCAAGACATTTTTCCCTATGCGTATTCCTGTTGATTTCCTAAAAAAAGGCACAATGTAACAGAGCAGATGAGGAACAGGTTCACACAACGAACCCACTAAAATGTGGGGTACAATACGGCTTCTGTGATTACAGCACATGTAAAAGCTGGTCTTTTTTACAGCATGACATCTAATTCTTCAGCACCGACATTTGTGCTCCTCCATGCATAATGATGAAGCACCTCCAGTGGAACCCAACAGCCGCTCAGCTAGCATTCCTGAACACAGCGCTCTTCAATGCTCTGGCAAGTCTTGGATAGAGGGGCTTCAGAGGAGACATACCTTTCATTTTTAACAGCCACTTGTTCTGAATTACTGTTACTCTGGATGATCCCGTTTTTTTTTTTCTTTTTCTGTGCTTTTAATTTATTGCAAATGACTGTTTATGTTCTATTTGAGGAAAATTGCAAGTTGATTACTATTATTATTATTATAAATATTTCATGTTTGGCCTGTTGAGCGCCTCATAAATTCTGTGGCAAAAATTTGTTATACATTATGGTATAATTTTATAAAAGGTGTTTACATGTAACCTGGATGTTTCCATATAAACTCCAATTCAAAAAGATCATTTAAACATCGTTCTAATTACAAGTGAAAAACCACACCCACGCTCTGTATGCCTTTTCAATGTGTGATTGCTATCTTGATTTAATGACAGGATGTGCAAATTAAAATCAGGCCTTTGTTGTTGGATGTTCCCTCAGGCCAGGAATGAACACGCTCGCAGAAATTAAAGTAGATCGATTTCCAAAAGCACAGCAAAACACTTCAAATGGTGCTGAGACAGCCGCCAGCAACCCCAGGATCTGGAGCTTTCATGTTATTTCAATAATTATATTATATATTATATATATTATATAATGTCTTATATTTAAAATCGAGTCATTTACCGGTCATATCAGGACTTACAGCTGCATATAATACTGTATATACTATACACTCAGTTAAATGCAATGTTAATTTGTAAAATAAGAAAACTAGCCTGCTAGCTCACTAATTCAACCAGTACAAATGCAGTGTCACTTTCCCTTCCTGAATCATGCTGAAAACATTTTGCATTTGACCTGCTCCAACTTTAACAACAAAACTGCAACTGCATTGCAAGAGCATGTATATAAGATTTCACCTTCTGTCTATATCTAGAGTGTAAGTTAAAGTCACTTGATGTTGCTAACTATTTGCCTGAATCTAGTTTGCTAGCTTCTCTTTGAACTATAAGATACTGTAATTTCCAGACATATTCCAAATATAACCGCACCCACTGAATTTTACAAAGATTTTTATTTTGAACATAAATACGCCGCACCTGTCTATAAGCCGCATGTTCCTACACTGAAACTAATGAACTTTACACAGGCTTTAACGAAAGACAGTGTCTGTTACACGGCTTGTATCTAAACAGTAGCCTACCAAGTAAGTCATTGTTCACTGTCTTCCTCCTTCCTTTCACAACAATTTCTCTCGAGAGTTTATCTTTTGGCATCGTCGTGCGTTTAAAAATCACCATCGGTGAAGCTTTTCTCCCGATGCCGTGCAGCTCAGAACACAGGTGAAGTGCGTTTTTTCATGCCCGGTTGTTTTCAGCGTGACGAATGATTCGCATTTCCTGTAGACAGTCCGAGTGAGCGGCAGGTCAAACGTCAGAGGAACCTCATCCATATTTATGATGTGGTGCGGCCCGATTCAGTGGGAGCGCATCTGATTTAATATAAAGAGTTTCATTGGTTCACCTGAACCCGTTCGGCAATTTCATTGGTCTAATGTTATGGAGTTCAGTTTTTTGGAAGCATGAAGTTTGTGAAACCGGGAAAAACCCAGGAAAAATCCATAAATGGCCCACAGGCATCCATGCCATAGATGAGAAAAGAAAAAAAAAAAGCTATTGATACAGATCCAGGGATGCAGATCCTCATTTATAATTTAATATAGCATATTTTGTTTTACTTTTAAGATGCAAAAAGAGGAAATTTCAATTTTAATTAGCCTGGGAAAATATATATTAAAAAAGGGAGCAGCTTCATTAGATGTTACTGATATTACAAGAATATGTCTAAGATTTATAGAGTGAATTGCTGTATTAGGCATTGAACTCGATTGTACTATAATTTGGACTGTTCTATGGTTATATTTTTCTGTTTATACGTTTCATTGAACTATAAAACTTTAAAAGTATAACTGAATTAGTTAAGAAGATTATACATTCAGATTATACAGAAAAAAAAATTATTCTCATGTAAACATTTTGTCAAGTTCATATGTTACCTTGAACCTACATGGACTCATTTAAACATGTGCAAAAAGTAAAAGAAATATGCAAAATGTTGGAAGCTTTCTGTAGTGTAAGGTGCACGAACCGCTTCAAGACACACTATTTACCTTTTGTGAAATTGAATGTTTTATTGCTTACATATTGCACTTATTTAAAACCTAGCTTTCAGTTAACAGATATAATCCTGCAAGTCTATAAACATATACTGTGCTGTTTCCTGCAAATAGGAACAATTATAGAGTCTGGTGTGATTGAAAATAGGAAATGTGATTTCTCTGTGGGAATAAAATCGGAAAATACAGTTATTTGTATTGAAAGGGGAAAAAAAATATTATTTGAATGACTGTCCAATTGGCTAAAAAAAAGCTATTTGTATTTAATAAAAACTATGCAAATTTTGTTTAATGAGCAATGTGACTAGTTGTGTCATTTACAGTTCGAAAAAAGACTGAAAATTATTTTGTTATAAAAAGAAAGAGCGAGAGAGAGAGAGAGAGAGAGAGAGAGAGAGAAATTGATTTAATATAAATACACTATGGTATATGGACAAAAGTAATGGGACACGACTTTTCAAGCCATATGTTGCTCCCCAAAGTGTGTTACCTCGAAGTTGGAGTCTCATAATTGTAAAGGATGTTTTTGGAAGCATTAAATTTCCCCTTATATAAACAAGAGATCTGAGACCTGTTTCAGAATCACAGTGTCTCTGTTCACAAAAGGAGCACCATAAATATATGGTTTAGGTTGAATCGGGTTGGAGTGGAAGATCTTGAATGGCCTGCTATAGAGCTCAGGCCTCAACCCTATTAAACACCTTTGGGATGAATTGGAACACTGGCTGCACCCCAGGCCTCCTCACCTCACCCTACATCAGTACCCTTATAGGTGAATGAGCACAATTCTCCACAACACACTCCAAAATCTAATGGACCATCATCCCAGAATAGGGGAGAATATTGCAGCCTACTGCTGCATGTAGAGTAAATATGGAATGGGATGTTCAAAAAGCACATTTTATGGTCAGGTGTCCACAAACTAAATAGATGAAGTACAAAAATAAAGAACCTAAAAAGGTTAAGGTAGTACACTAGAATTGAACTGTGCTAAAATTAAGTATGGGGGTATTTCCTAATTATTAAGACATGCTGATAATATCGGATGCACAAATAACTGGATAAAAATAGCACGTGCATATTTGTAATCAGGATAACAATATATTATAAATTTAGGTCAATCCTTTTTGTATAAGTATTTAAATGGGTCAGAGCCTTATGAGACCGGTCCTATTTCTCTTTACAAAATATGCATCATTACGTCCACAAAGAATAAGCCTGTTGGGGTATAAATAATAAAGGAAATTCTATTTGGGCGAACTTACAAATAATTGTATTTTCGCACGTCTTTGTGGCACAATAAAATATTTTACACAATATCTTAACCTCGTCAATTCTGGAGAACCAGATTTACATTTTCTCTTGTAACTACAACACTTAGGTCACTGTACAATCTATAGTAATTATTGCTAGTGTAAGTGATCAATATATTTAGCAGTTGTGGTATGGCAGCTAATGCAATGGAAAGTTCAACCCAAGACACCTTGTTAGCTAATTGCATATTAAATCTGACATTTCAAATCTAACTTGATTTTATCACATTACATAAGGTCACAAATTCAAATCCCAGGCACCACCAACCACCCCTGAGCATGGCCCTTAACATACACGTTCCCCCTTTTACATTTCTACTTGAGCAAAAGTAGAAAAACCTTATTTTTAAAATCGTTTTTGAGCTATTAAAAGTATAAATACTGATTCATGAGAACTATAATAAACTAAACAGAAAATCCCATAAAAGACTCTTCCAAGAAGAAAATATAAAACTCTCTTCCAAGAAGCGAGCTGTATATTTTTTGACAGTAAAAGAACTCCATGAAACGCTGACCAGAACTGTGAGGTTACGTTCGAGGTCTCGCGACAGCTTCTCATTTAACACAATTTATGTATTCCCTCCAAGAGAAACAGCATTTTTTGTTTTGTTTTGTTTTTTCCCCCCTGAAATATATTGGAGTTAAAAGTAAAATATTGTGCATTAATATGTGATGAAGTCAAAGTTTCCCCAAAATGATGAAATACAGATTCTTGAACATGTTCTTAAGTACAGAATGCTGTAATAGGTCCGGGTTGTGTTTCTTCTAACTACTACGTACTGTATGAACAAATTCATTTACATTTATTGCATTGTGAAGATGCCATTAATTAGAACTCCAAAGACGTACAAAAGTGCATTGAAGTGTCTATCAATAAATACAGTTTGATACCGGTTCATAAGGTCACAGATAAACTCATGTGTTTAATAGCAGAAGGGCTCATTTAAGTACTGCTGGAAGAGGCTTTTAAAAATCTTTGAATACTGGTAGTGATTCAGCTCTTTGGACATCAAGTGTAAGTTCTTTCCATCATCTATGTGCCAGAACAGAAAAGAATCTTGAAGCATGCCTTTCTTTGTACCCTGTGAGATGGTGGGACCAGTTGGTGCAGTGTGCGAAATAAGTGTCTGGTAAAATAAGTGCCCTAAGGTAGAGCTGGATTTAGTCTTCTCTCCTTCTATAATTTGTATTATAATGGAACAATGTGAGCTTAGAATATATGCATTCCCCTCCGAAAAGACATTTGGGAGAAAAATGCATTTACATTTACACTGATGGCATTTGGGGGACGCTTTTATTCTCTATTATTATAAAGAGTAAATAATCAAGCTCATTTACATTCATTTCTTACATTTATATATTTTCAATCACATACACCCTTTCAAACACTCCTGAAGACGTGTGATGGATTTGTCAGTGATTCGGGCTTAACTAGATTAGTCTTGCACAGACATTCTATGGCAAATAAATTAACTACATTGTGTGCTTGAAAAAAAAAAAGTCAGCTCCAGACATACGTATGAACACGAAGAGTATTGTGGGACAACTTGAACGTGAAGTGGAAGTGATGGAAAAAATTAAATACAGGCTTCACTGCGAAGTAGGAGATAAATTAGCCCCAGTGCACACAAACCTTTGGGCAAGTTTTACTTTGTGGAATCATCTGACATGATTGTCACTGATAGGCTAAATCTACAGTCAGGGACAGAAAGAAATCAACCCCACACTTGCTTCTTTTTCATTTTGTTTGTCCTATTAATTGATTGCAGAAAAAAAACAATCCACCCTTAAGACACAAGTTTGGAGCAAATAATCTGAAGTAGATACCAAAAATGAACAATTTATACTGATATCTTTTTATCCATGAAAGATAGAGAGGCTGAGACCTGATTGCACTTTTATACCAGTCACTGCTGGCCATAAACAATTTTTATGCAACACTGTCTGACTATATACAGGAAAAAAAAGAAAACCGTGGCATTTCTCATTCTCTCTTCTTTCTTTAACTCAGAAATCACTTCTGGCCCATGCTCACCAGCCATCAGCACCTACCCACACAGGTTAGCTTTGACTCACACAGGAGATTTATGCCAATACCAGATAAACGACAGTGAACTTTTTATTTTCCCTTTCGTTCTTTCTAAATGGCTGTAAAGAAGCTTGCGAGTTCTCAAAGGTATTTAATTGAACGATATTTAGAAGATGAAACAAGAACAAGTGTGTGGGCTGCTTTTGATTGTCAGTTCCAGTATATCTTATGGAAAAAAAAAAGAAAAAGCTTTGGCACTGATATATCTTGATGGACTTAGTTGAAAGTCTAAAGTCCCTGACAAAAGTCTTGTCGCTTGTGTACAAATTGACCTGAAGTGCTTCTGAAATATATTTCTAATCAAGATTTTTTTTTACAAGAAATGGCTCATTTTAATCCCAACAGCTTTTGTAATAATGTTTCAGTGCAAAACGAAACTGTCAAAAAGTATTCTAATATTCACAGCTTGGTAAAGCCCATTGAGTCAATTTTTGCAAAGACATAAGTGTTGTCGCCTTGTCATATGAGCTTCACCTGTGACTAATAATGGATCAATTAGGTCTCAGGTGTGTATAAAAAGAACCCCAGTACACTAGACCTTCACATCAGCTGCAACTAGACCTCTGCAAACATGCCTAAGATTCACCCTGAGACTAAAATTTTGATTATCAAGAGGCTGAATACCAGATCCACTGCTGATGTGGCAGACACCTTCAATGTGTCTCAGTGTCAAGTACTGAGGATAAAAAAAAGATTTGAAGAGACTGGAGATGTTTTTGACAAGCCCAGGTCAGGCAGACCCCGCAAGACAACTGCTCTCGAGGACCGTTTGTTGGCTCGAAAATCCAAGGCCAGCCCATTTTCCACTGCAGCAGAGCTCCACGAGACCTGGTCACCTGAAGTCCCTGTGTCAACCAGAACAGTTTGTCAGATTCTGTCTCGAAATGGCCTCCATGGTCGAATCAGTGCCCAGAAGCCAGCACTAAACAAAAGACAATTGAAAAACCGTGTGGCATTTGCCAAGGCCCACAGCCTGCTAAAAGGATGGACGCTGGAAAAGTGGCAGAAGGTGGATTTTTCAGATGAATCTTCTGTTGAATTACACCACAGTCGCCGCAAATATTGCAGGAGACCTACTGGAGCCCGCATGGATCCGAGATTCACCCAGAAAACAGTGAAGTTTGGTGGCGGAAAAATCATGGTCTGGGGTTACATCCAGTATGGGGGTGTGCGAGAGATCTGCAGGGTGGAAGGCAACATCAATAGTCTAAAATACCAAGAAATCTTAGCTACCTCTTATATTCCCAACCATAAAAGAGGCCAAATTCTGCAGCAGGATGGTGCTCCATCGCATACTTCCATCTCCACATCAAAGTTCCTCAAGGCGAAGATCAAGATGCTCCAGGATTGGCCAGCCCAGTCACCAGACATGAACATCATTGAGCATATGCGGGGTAGGATGAAAGAGGAAGCATGGAAGACGAAACCAAAGAATATTGATGAACTCTGGGAGGCATGCAAGACTGCTTTCTTTGCTATTCCTGATGACTTCATCAATAAATTGTATGAATCCTTGCCAAACCGCATGGATGCAGTCCTTCAAGCTCATGGAAGTCATACAAGATATTAAATTTGGATCTCACAGCACCACTACTTAATTTGCTGACATTTTTGTGTTTGCAGTAAATTTGTTCAATTTCTGTATAGGCGACAAAACTTTTGTCTTGCCAAAATTTGACCTTTCTGTCTTGATTAAATAATAAATATTTTTTCAGTGAAACTAATTTATTTCAGTGCATTAAACATCATTTGGGAGGGTTTTAGCTTTTCATATGAGCTATTTCTAACACCAATTGATTGATTAAAAGTCAGGTTAATAGCAGGTGTTTCTACAAAATAAATAAGCGACAAGACTTTTGTCAGGGACTGTACAAGTAGTGTAATGCAACGTTTTTCTTCATCATTACTGTCTGTATAGAGAGATTTGGGTTTGTAATTTGCACAATAATTCGACTGAAAGGTGTAATTATAACACAAATGAGGATAAACATTTACAGAAGACATGCACAGGTAGCAATGTAAAAAAAAAAAAAAAAAAAAAAAAAAAGGGATGTTCAAACGAAAAGCAATAAAGCAAAGTAAATTAAACGTTGGTATTACTTGGCCTCCATGTAATTTAATAAATATTGCATCAGATACACTGTCTAATCTGGCTGCTGTTTTGAGAACAAATAGCTTGCGAGATAATATATAAATAAATAAATAAATAAGCACGAAAGCCCAGATTCAAAGCGAAGCGCTGAACTAAAGCGTTGCATAACTGCAACTCTTAATAATCATCAATAATGAATTTGAAAGGAGAGAAAAAAAAGTGTGTGGCGAACTTATAATGTAGTATATATAAATATTTATATATTTATTTATATATATATATATATATATATATAAATTCTTTGTCTTTTTTCGCAAGACGGTATCTTATAAGATTATCCGTGCATCAAATTGCATCATGTGAGCTGCATTATAAATATCTCTTATTGCTACTGTTAAAAAAAAACTATGTATTTTCACACGGTGCAGTGAATTGAATCAATTAAGCATGAGTATTAAATGGAAGAGTTCATTGAATTAAAGGAAAAGTGTGTAACGTGACAAAGTCCTGATTATTCCTCTAATAAAACAAACCGTTTAGCTTGTGGTTAGGAGCGGTAATGAAACAGGATTTTTAATTATTGCAGTTCTGCGCTCATGAAGTTTTTCGTTTTCCATTTTTATTCGGGCTGCAAATCATCGTGCGGGTTACAGAAGTGGAATAGGGAAAAGCCTATAAAACTTAGTAAAGTGCACGTATATGTTTTAAAAATATATTTCAAAAGAAAGAACAAAAAATATATATATGACCAGCAAGACCTATTGAAAATGGTGCAAAACGCCCACAGTGCCCTCGAGGGTGATGATTGTTAAGGTTCATTTGTGACATTTAAAGCAAACCGCTTTAATGCAGCGCAATCAAACCTGTCTTTGTTTGTGAAGCGAACGTTTCATAACTTTTGAGGTTTCATTATGCACCAAAAGATGCGTTTGAGCATCATTACATAAGCACATACTAGAGATTGCATCAGCTGGTTAACTAATACCTTCACTCGTTGTAACCAGCTGTTGATTAGCCTAAAGATATGTAATAAAGAAATGCAGTCAAACTGTGGTGCGTTATAAATATGTTTTATTGCTACTAGCATATTAATGATGTATCGTCACGTGAATTTAATCAAGTTATCATAAGTATTTAATAGAAGAATTTATTGATGAGAAATAAAGTGCTAAAATACTCAAATGGTGAAACAAAGCAGTTCAAATATACTTTCTTAATCTAATATAATTTCTGAAGTAATCGCAAAATATGCTCCTTTCATTTCATATTGCCCTTAGGGTTAAGTGCAAACATGGAGGCAGAGCTATTTTGTTCATCTCATTAGTTCTCAAAGGAACTCTCACTAATCCTGTCTGCTCCACCAGTTATTGTTGTTGTCCTTTAAAGCTTAGAAAAATGTAAATAAAATCCTTGAACTGTGGCCTGGTGAATTCCATCGAGACCACTGCATGAGCATCACTAGCTAATCCCACTCACATAGTTTAGGGTGACAGTGACACTACTAAGGCTTGATTTGAACATGATACTTCAAGTCCTGGGTCATTATTGGCCTGGAAAAAGCTCCCAGTTGCTGCTGTTGAAGGACACAAGCTTCCATGCTGTGCACTCTGTGCTTTAAAATCAAGAAATCCAGCTGTGTGTCATCCACATGTGGAAAATGTTATAAAGGTTATTATTTTAAACAACTCTCACCTAACATACTGTAAAATGTGTTTTGTATTCTGTTGAAGGCTCTGAAAGAGTGGTTTGACATTTCATTATTATTGTTATTTTCTGATGGCTATTAACATTTACCTGTAATGATCCATTTTCTTCTTTAACTATGAAAAACATGATCAGTTGAGTACGTTTGATAGCTACTTAAGAACTATAAATGAATATTCATGCAACCTCTATACATAATAATCTGCCAAAATAATATGTTCATAGAGTCCTGGGACCATAATTACTATGTTTAAGCTGACACTCTTTTTTCTTTTTTTTAATTTAACAAAGAAATTCTTAAAATTAATGTTATAGTGGGATTCCTTAATATTCGTTATATTTTGGGCGGAGATTCTAAGAAAAAAAAACCCATCAATGCTAAATGGTAAACCAAGCTCATTGCAGAAGATCTTAAATCACAAAACATACATTTATGAATAACCCATAAAAGTTCTGGTGTAAAGTTTTGGTCAGATAATATCCACATGAAGATGGTTTGTCATCATGAACACTGACATGTTTGATGAAAACCAAACACAGCATATCGCCACAAACACCTCACACCAACTGTCAAGCATGGTGTTGGAGGCGGTATGATTTGAGCTTGTTTTTTAGCCACAGGACTTAGGAAATTTGCAGTCATTGAGACAACCGGAACACTTCATACCAGAATATTCTTAAGACAAATGTCAGGCCATCTGCCCAGAAGACGTACGCTGAATACACACTCTCATAGTTAACACAGAATTGAGAAAAACCCTTTTGGGGGTAAATAATTAACAGAAAATTATTTTATAATTAAAAATGAAAATTGACATGCTCACATGAAAAAAATATTCAGCCTCACAGTGTACAGTTATATAGGGGAAAGAAAGTACTCCTTTAGTTCTATGTTTATATGTATCGGGGCAAAGAACAATTGTGTGGTTTTAACTATTTAATATAAACGAACAAATAAACTCATGTAACACACATCGAAACTTTATTTTTTTCCCAAATAAAGTAAACCAACGTTCAGAAAAAAATTAATGACACCCTTCCTGATTCCTAATACTTCCACAAGCATTGAAGAGAATAATTAGCGGGTAGGTCTATTTTGTGAAATGCACAAGATTAGTTATTCATCAATAACTGTGATTACATTGCAGTTTGTCTCTCTGAAGCACTCACATCTGTGTCTACATCATTCCAAAATAAGGGCATCAGTTATGGGACCAAGACGTAACTGTTGCAGCTCGGAATTTAGGAAAGGTCTTAAGGACATCTCCAAACAGTTGGAAATCCACAACGCTACAGTGAAAAGGACAGTTTATAAATGAAGACCCTTCAAAACAGTGGCCATTTTGCCCAAGTCTGCGAGTCTCTGCAGATTGAGTCCAAGGTCAGACCATTTAATACTAAGAGATACAAAGTCAAATCCAAAGAGCTACATCATGTGATCTACAGGTCTCTGTAAGCACTTTAAACATTTATAGTCAGGACAATACAATCAGAAAAAGAAAAAAAAAAAAAAAATGGAAAAAGGATGGGTTTCTTGTTGTGACTAGGAAAGAACACCTTCTCCTCCAGAAATTTGAGATTCATGAACCAACCATAAAAGTTTTGGAATGATACGCTTTGGTCAGATGAGAGCAAGATGAATATGTTTGATCATCGTAAAACAGTCCTATGTTTATTGAAAAGCAAAGCACATTACCACAAACACTTTATACCAGCTGTCAAGCATGGTCTGTCTGTCTGTCTGTCTGTCTGTCTGTCTGTCTATCTGTCTATCTATCTATCTATCTATCTATCTATCTATCTATCTATCTATCT
>JAAIIK010000024.1:7567093-7580390 GCA_014706435.1 Silurus glanis
TATTATTATTATTATTATTATTATTATTATTATTATTATTATTATTATTATTATTATTATTAAATAGTGCAGGTTTTGTCCCCAACATATGCATTATTCCTGGTTTCATTACTCTCTCTCTCTCTCTCTCTCTCTCTCTCTCTCTCTCTCTCTCTCTCTCTCTCTCTATGTTTCTGCAACTGCTTATGGGAATAAGACGGAAACTCTGACTGGCAGCACAGTTAAATTACTGTGAAAATTCAGGAGTGGCTCTGTCACAAGGGAAGACTCCCATTAATTTTGCTCAAATCAGGGACCGGCATTCCCATGTTCTTCAGGCATAAATTAACAGTACTCAAACAGGCCCATGAGCCAGTGCTAAACAAAACCAAATGTGGCTAATGCCAAGTTAATTAACATAAACCCAAATGCTCAGTCCTCTGAATACTTTTACCGCCAAACTGGGAATAGATATGTTTATTTTGACGTGAATGCCTCGGTGTCAGTGGAACAGGCATGTTAGCTTTCTTCATCTGCTTCGCTCGTTTAATTTCAGCCGATTCTCTCTCATGAACTATGTGATTAAATTTGGCATCTCGGCATCTGAAGACACCAGGAGAAGTCCAATTATTATTGATGGAAGAATCTGTTTGGCGGAGGAACAGAAATTAAAGGTGAAACTTGAGTCAATGAGAGAGGAAATCAAAGTCAAATTAAGGGGAAAGAAATCTGTTTCGAACGAGGATCTTTTTTCTTTTCTTTTCTTTTTTTTTAAGCAATGATCCTTTTTCCTTTATTCAGTCCGAGGCAGGTGATCAGCTTCTTGTCAGGATCCATTACAAAGTTCCTGCTTTCACTTTTTCTGGCAAGCTTGTGAATCAAAATTAGCACACAGCCTGATGCAGTATCATTCCCAGTGTACTCTTTTGAAATTGCCAACTTCACGGATCATCTGTGCCTTTGGGGGTTTTCTTATTTTTGAAATCTACCAGCATGTTGTCTCATTCCTATTTGTTTTGAATAAAGCAATCAAGGGAAAGTAAATGCCACATATTACTTACAAATAAGCTTTGATTTGTGTTTACTGGGACTAGGCCCAATTTAAATATGCAGTTAAAATGAATCAGAAGCAATACCACAGATCGCAACAATGCGAGAGAAATGTCTTATTCGCATGCTGTGTGCATATGCTCATCATGGCAAAGTAATTATTTTAAATAAATGCGGTCAACTCAAGCTAGCTAAATGGAATAACAAGGACCAACGTGTAATTTATTTTATTTTTATACTTGAGAAATACGTATATGTTTCTTCAAAGCTTTAAAGATCTGGAGCTTATTTTGTTCTTTTTATTATTCATAACATGCTTTACTGATAATAACTTGTTTGCATTCATGCCTGTATATAATTCATATTTGGTCTATTTAATCTATTCTTTACTTAGTTCTCATTGAACAGCACTTTTGGATGTAACTTTTACAGACAATACGCCGAAAACAAATACAAATAAGTGGATTTGATTTTTGAAATGCTGATTTTCAGTGTGATATTTAATCAGATAGAATCGGATAGGCAGAATTCAGAAAAAAAAACAAAAACATTCACAATCCTATTAAATGCACAATGAACACACAAAAAATGAAGCATGAACTGAAAAAAATGGTTTATAAAAAAGAAAAAAAAAAACAAACAAACTAGGGGCTAACATAAAACAGGTGCACACAATCGCTAACAGAACAATGATATCACGGGCAAGAAAGAGGGTCAAAAAATTTTTAAAAGTAAGACACATGACTAAGCATAAATCGGAGCAGATGGTGAACTATCATGTTGGTGAAGTAGTGTGTGTGTGTGTGTGTGTGTGTGTGTGTGTGTGTGTGTGTGTGTGTGTGTGTGTGTGTGTGTGTGAATGTGTGTGTGTCATTCCTTTTCAATGTTGTACATTACTAAGAAAATATTTGAGAGCTCAGGAAATGAGAACACCCTGAACACCACAAGCTCTTAAAATTTCATTTAATGCTGGTACATGTTAAAAAAAACGCATCATGTTCAACTACCTTCCGACTCAATCATTGCAGCTTGTATTGCCGTCTGTAAACAAACCTTATGATGGCACATTCCAATAATTTTTATGATCTGCACGTCTGATAGTGGCTTCTTTTATTAATCGTTATATATCATATGTGTCTCTTACTGTATTTATGGCTACATATTGCTTCTAGCGCATCTAGCTTTTAGGCATCTCCTACTCATACCCACTCATAAGACTACAGCTGCTTTCCAGGTTAGACGCCCACTTCAAGCCAAACAATTTTCCAAGCCAAAGCTGTACTTCACGTACCCTTGGCCCAATGTCTGGTAGTACAAGCCACAAATCTACTATCCTTGCTCCTTTGACAAATTTCTAACCAGTTGAACTAGGCGAGTCAGATCATTCCTGTCAGCTGCCAACCAGATGTTATGTTTTATAACCTGGGTTTTAGTATCACTTACAAGATTTGATTTTGCAAAAGTTTTCATTTAGATGTAAGACTGACTTCCATCTTAGTGAACAAAACAAAGAGCAGGTTCTCATCATTGATCTGAAGCTCCCAGAAGCACTACAGCTAGCCAAATCATGCCTTTTTGTTTTGCAGCCAAAAGCATTTGCATTATTGGCTTTACACAAGAACTATGGCAAAAAGCTAACCAGTTTATTTTAGTTTTGCTATCAATTGGCTTTCCTTGATCTCGCAATCTTGAGCCAGCCTATTCCAATCATTCTCTGGCTCAACTGCCAACCAGATTGGTTCAGTTTGTAATTGGGTTATGCACCACTTGCCAGATTTGATTTTGCATTAACATACAGCTCATCTTGGGCTGCACTACTTGAAATCAAGAACTTGAGTCTGGATGTAAGATTGACTTTGTCCAAGATTAACAAAAAAAAATACCAGATGCTTATCAACTGTAAGCTCCCACAGCTAGCCAAATCATTCAGTCAATAAATTTAATGCTGCTCGCTTAACAGGAGAGGTATAGCAAACCAAGTCAACCTATTTTATTATTGCCATCTGTGGCTTTCTGCTGTCTGGTAGTAAAGTGCTTGAAAAATCCTTAGTTATATGCTAGTTTATCATCATTGTACCATAGCCTGTCAGTCTAAAATTTAGACTCTAAATTAAACCTTTTACAGCACTTGGCTCGGTACACTGGGTGTCTGATGACCAAGATGGCATATGTGTTTAAAATTTGGCTTAATTTCCCATTTAGCCTGTTTTTGAGAATGCCTGGAAATCTTGGTTTACAAACCTATATGTTAAGCTAAGTATCTAGTCAACCATATTTTCATTTCAGCTATATTCTCTATATAGCTGACACACTACACAGTGAGAAGGAATTACTGTTTCTCCAGGACCCTACATACATGATATATATGTTGTACATGGTGCTACATAAACAACATATATATCTACATCAAACAACACAAAGTTACAGTACATAACAAAACAAAGAGCTAAGGAAAGTTAGTTGTCCTAGCACCATAAAGTGCATTGTGTGGAACTTATTGCAAACAGTACAGAAAAAAAAAACAAAAAACAGTGCAAACAGAAAATGCAAAACAGAACAGAGCAGTGCAAAACAGATACACAAAATACACAACATAGCACCAACAAGTATGCATACTATATAATGTGTTATACAGTACAATGTAAAAAAAAAAAACAACAGAAAAGAGGGTACTTGGTGCCAGTTTGAAATGCGTGCAAAACAGCAACAGCAGCAAATAAATACTGTAAGTGTGTAAGTACTGTTAGTATAAGCAGCCTGTAAACAGTTATAATATGGGTGGAGCTATAGACATAGATGTATATGAATTGTGTGAATTCATATAATGCATTGCTGGGTGATGCTTACAGTATGTACTTGAGCATATGCTTAATCAGATTATTACATACAGTGCCATGATTGTCAGATTTTTTTATTTCTTTTTACTGGTCAAACTTTGACTTGTGCCTGGATTATGTCTATAGTTAGCAACAGTTTTTATTATTAGTTTTATTAAATTAGTTGGATGTCACTATTACAGATTTCTGGTCAACAACCAAAAAATGAAGATGGTTTTTGCTTATATAACATACTTTGGAAACTCAAATTTAAGAATTATGCATACCGTTTGCTTCCTTCCTTGTATGTAAACATTACAAAATAAATGTGGTGTTAGAAATATAGTCAGCCTAAAGAAGAGGTTTTAATTAGTGGCAATGACATAAAGGTTTTTTTTTTTTTTTTTAGCTTACCTAAAATAGGAATTGGAGTTATTCAAGCTCTGTCTACGTGGGAGACCTTGTTGCTACCCATGAGCCAATTAGACTATCTGGCTATGAACAGAATCTTGCTGGATTGACCTCGTGAGGATATTAGTGGCACATCCAGGAGCTTACTGTGGAGGAAGGTGATCAGCCCTGCATTTAAAAGCTCTTCAATTCCTGCAGGCAGGGGTGTGTGATTGGACCAGAGAAGGCAGAAAAATTAATTAAGTGATCGGTACTGGACCAATACTGTACATTTGCCCAGTTTTTCACAATAAAGATTCCAGGGACCAGGGGACAAGTCTCTGCTAAGTTTAGAGTCAATGGCCATACTCCATGGCAGATGAAGCTGTTCCAACTAGCAATCATCACAAAACCAAGAGAAGGTTTTAATATTATATCTCTCAGTTGTGATACTGAATAAGTATACTAGCACTAAAACTTTTTTAGCTTAAGAGACAAAAAAAAAACTAAAGAAATGTTGGCTATTAAAAAAGCAGTAAGAATAATACATAAAATGTAGTATATCTAAAATCTGAAACCTGAGAGCAAAATATGCCATTCAATTCAATTTAATTCATTTTTATTCGTATAGCACGTTTTACAATGAACATTGTCTCAAAGCAGCTTTACACAGATAATGTGGTGATAAAAAATGAATATGTTCTTTATAAGTGTAAGTTTGTCCCTGATGAGCAAGCCTGATGTGGCAAGGAAAAACTCCCCCGAAATGGCATAAGGAAGAAACCTTGAGAGGAACCAGACTCAAGAGGGAACCCATCCTCATCTGGGTTGCACCGAATGTCCATTTATTACAGATAAACAATCTTGCGGGGTACAGTGATGGTGATCAGAAGCAAACTGTAGTCCTGAGTCAATGTATCAGACTGTTGACATTACCTACAGTCCAAAATCCATCCTCAAAGCTCCCGTTCTTACTCCGGGATTTCATGTAACGACCCAAGGCGTTGATAAGAAACCGTCCCCAGCTGCACAGAGTGGCCTCCAAATGAAGAGCACACCACCGTCAACAAACCCGAGTGAACGTGTGAGAGTGAGGGGACGACAGCATACAAATATCCCAGTTCACCATACACTCTATATCCACCATTAGCTTGGTCAGTCATCAGAAGAGAATTTCCTCCCAAATTTCGAACCCTAGAAGTAATGCTCCAGTCATGCCGGGAGCATCTAATGAAATTAACATTATTGGTGAATTCAAAGGACTTCAGCTTATGGTTAGTGCTTTTTTTTTTTTTTTAAACATATGTGCTTTTTATATTTTTTCCTTTTTTTTATCATCAAAGAGCAGCTATTTGAGAAGACATTGTGGTATGAACTTTCCAAGGTATGTAACCACCCCGGCCATTATTTTTTATTAGCTTAATCATACATTCCTCCACAGATTTTTCTTTAGTCTTTTTTCTCTGAGAAACCATTTGCAAAAAAGTCAATGTGCTGACAATTTTTGTTATTAACTCCAACACCTGTCCAAGTCTAGTGTCATGTTTGTCTTTTGTTGCACATGTCATTCATCATAGCCTATACACCCTGAAGGGCTTCAAACAGCATCCTTCTAGTTTTGTTCTACATCTCTGGTTTTGAAAGAATGCCCTACGGCAGATGAAGAAAAGACAAACTGTATTGTCCTTCTGGTGCATCGACTGTTCAGAGCTTAGAAGATGTTCTGTTTAGCTCAATCTGCCAGAATGTACAAAAGGAATCATACTTCTAAAAACTGAGACATAATTTCATTTGAAGTAAGTACTTTAACTTAAAGTGCCATTATCCTTTATCCTGCAGCCATTTATTCTTTCCCTAAGTGTGTTCAATGTGTAGTGAAGTCTCATATATTTTGATCAAGAGTGTCAATTTCTGAGATTTCTAGGCCTTTCATCTCATTAGTAAGTACTATTAACTAGTGAGTGTATCACATCGCCAAATTCATTTCTCAACCTGGGTATATGGGTATATCTACTTTGTCAGATATTGATCAAACTCTCTTCATCTTTTTGCAGCTAAAAATGCATTTTGTTTGGAGGAAAAAAATCAATTCAAACTTTAACTATCAACTGGGACTGAAATTCTCATATTTGAAAACCATTACAAATGTCTACCGCATATTCTTAATGACAAAATTGTAGAAAATTGTAATACAAGGCTTGCTTGGTTCCTTGCTTCACTTATGCTGATAAACAAAAACTAGCCTTCTTACTCAAGCTAGCAAACTAAAACATAGTGGAAAGAAAAACCCAATGGTGGGCCGTGCATTTCATCACCTAGGCCTTCAGTGGTGTCCTACCTTAATCAATCCACCTCTTAATACTTTTATTGTGATGCCAAGGCTATAGAAACTTCTTCACAATATTATACAGAAACATGTTCTTACAAAGCGCTGCATCACAGACAGGTATCTAATACAGTGAGAATAAATGCCATAAATGCCATGTCTCCTTTCAGTTCAGCCACATAAAATGACCCCGGGTTTTCAGTGCATTTAGGTTTATTTTTTTCATTCACTATCGTTTTCCTGAGGATTTGAAATGAAAGCGAATTGTGTGTTTTTGTGCAAATTATACGATAAAGAAAACACAAAAGTATAAATGGATCATTAAAAAGTTTAAAAACTGTTTTGAACTATTTTGGTTGACCTTTCCTTATTATGTCCAGATTTTTTTGAAAAGGTTTTGTAAATGTCCTTGTAAGTGTTTCTGTCAAGCAACCGAGGAATGAAAAAACTGCTATTCAATCCACATGAATATATTTGATATGAATATTTGCTGACATGATTGGACGCCAGCTTGGGGGCCTGATTAGTCATGTCAAGTCAAGTCAAGAAGCTTTTTTTGTCATTTGTACTATACACAGTGGTACACAGTACACAGTGAACATGAGACAATATTCTTCCAGGACCCTGGTGCTACACTAAACAATATAGAGCTACAACACACAACATAGTGTATTTAATTAGTTAATTAAAGATACAGATTCAAGCAGGTTGGATTTGAACTTTTGGGTTTAAGTACTATATATTTGCATTGGTTTGCCCTGATGGCCCAGTGGAAAAACCTATTGTTTAATAACTAATAAAAAAAACCCAGCAATAAATATACACAGAGGGTCATGCAGACATTCAGGGTGATTCACTATCTTCTGATATTAGCAAGTTAGAAATATAAAAAATAGAAACACAAATCCACCTCCTATTAGTCATGAGCTGTCCATCATGAAATCTCCAGCTAAAACAGCTTCACATCTGGGCAATAATACAAATTTCACAATGCAATGAGCATGAGCTGTCAAAAATGTAATTATTTCCCAGTAGTTTAGATACAAAGTAGTGCGTTAACTGTTCGTCAACAAAAAATACATCACTTTTTTTTTGGTTTGTTGTAGTTTACCCCCATTGACAGTCTTACATTTTTTTCTTAGCTAATTGCCTGGATTTCTGTACTTCTTTATTTACTGCTCATATTAATGTATGTAAAAAAGGGTTGCATTTCTTGAATTATATTACATAAAATATTTTCATAATGAAACATGAATAAGCATGTTCATATACTGTACAGTATAATTAAAATAACTCTACACCGTTTTGTATTACTTTACATTAGAAAAACCTTCTCAAGGACATATTTCGAATCCTATAGAACATTTAGTTATCAGTTTCTCAGACTTGACAAAAGACACAGTGTGGTGCACGTTTACTGAACCATTTATCTGTTAAGCACATTAATCTTGTATCCCGAGATTTGTGAAGTAATGGGAATCATCAAATTCACCCAAATGTAAAGAAATGAAAAAAAAAGAAAAAAAGGTGCATTTAAGAACAAGACAGATATCAATGAAAGCAAACACCCTAGCATTGCATTGTACACCAAAAAGTAGTAATTATATATATATATATTTCTTTTTTTTATTTTTTATTTTTATTTTTTATTGTACTATATACTGCTATACATTGATACATTTTTTTCCACAGACCCCACTGAGCTGCTCCTGGAGACAGTCATTTTATTTGCACGACAAGAAAAGAGGAAATGGAAAGAGAGAGAGAAAAAAGGTCTAAACAAAGCAAAACAAAATACAACAAAGAAAATGTAAGAAAAGACTGTGATCAATATTTTGTTTACTATTTCTCAGAAAAAAATAAATAGCATTACAATTACATTACAAACAGACCTATCATACAACATTGTATCACAAATGGTTTTATGTGGCAGTAGAAATGTTCAGATAAAGCATATTTTGTAGGTTGGTGTAAGTCTTTTTGAATAATAACTACTGAAACCATGAGGTGACTTGGTGGTTATTTTATTAATAATGGCTGGCCATAAGTTAAATATAGTGTAGGCACAATATTTTTCAGGCAAGCAACTAAGAATCCTACAGCCATAAAATTCTTTTATTGAAAATAATATAAATTAAATAATGATCATTAAGTAAAATTTTAAGTATATATATGTTATACAGTGCACCCAGAAAGAAAATCACAGCGCTTCACTTTTTCCACATTTTGTTACATTACAGCCTTATTTCAAAATGGATTAAATTAATTATTTTCCCTTAAAATTCTACAAACAATACCCCATAATGACAACGTGAAAAAAGTAAAAAAAAAAAAAAGAAAAAATATCACGTTCATTAGTATTCACAGCCTTTGCTCAATACTTTGTTGAAGCACATTTGGCACCAATTACAGCCTCAAGTCATTTTGAGTATGATGCTACAAGCTCAGCACACATATTTTTGGTCAGTTTCTCCCATTCTTCTTTGCAGAACCTTTGAAGCTCCATTAGATTGGATGGGGAGCGTCGCAACGTCGGTCATTTTCAGATCTCTCCAGAGATGTTCAATTGGGTTTAAGTTTCAGATCTGGCTGGGCCAGTCAAAGATGTTCACAGAGTTGTCCTTTGTCTTTGTTATCTTGGCTGTATGCTTAGGGTTGTTGTCCTGTTGAAAGATTAACTGTTGCCGCAGTCTGAGATCCAGAGCGCTTTGGAGCAGGTTTTCATCAAGGATGTCTCTGTACATTGCTGCATTCATCTTTCTCTTGATCTTGACCAGTCTCCCAGTTCTACCCTCTCTTAAACATCCCCACAGCTTGATGCAGCCACCACCATGCTTCACTGTAGGGATGGTATTGTCCAGGTGATGAGCGGTGCCTGGGTTCCTCCAGACATGACACTTGGCATTCAAAAATTATGTTTCTCATGGTCTGAGAGTTCTTCAGGTGCTTTTTGGCAAACTCCAGGTGGGCTGTCATGTGCCTTTTACTGAGGAGTGGCATCCATCTAGCAACTCTATCAAACAGGCCTAATTGGTGGAGTGCTACAGAGATGGTTGTTCTTTTGGAAGTTTCTCCTCTCTCAACAGAGAGAAGCTGGAGCTCTTTCAGAGTGACAATCAGGTACTTAGTCACCTCTCTGACTAAGGCCCTTCTCCCGCGATCACTCAGTTTGGCCGGGCGGCCCGCTCTAGGAAGAGTCTTGGTGAATATTTTTTCTGTAAACTTTCCCCAATCTGTGCTTCAATACAATCCTGTCTTGAAGGTCTACAGACAATTCCTTGGACTTTAATACTTGGTTTGTGCTCCAACTTTATAACCTCTTTATCGCTGTAAAGATGCTTATCCATTGTTAAAAGTGCTATGCAAATAAATCAAATTAATTTATTCATAATCTGTTCGTGAGTTACATCCTTTTAATACACTTACTATTTGTCTGAAAATTTTGTATTCCTGCATGATGTAATGATTGATACAGCACACTATTCAAAAGCAGGTTTTGAATCTATTTCCTCTCAAGGTTATCTATAGTCATCCATGTCAGCTCAGAGGGCTTGTCCTTATTACTTGAAGTCAGAATTGTGAAAGAGGAAATATAGGAAATACAGATTTTCAATTTACTATGTTTACTTTTTGAGGGAACAAGGAATGGATGCAGTACAACATTACTGATTAGATTAAACATCATTCTTATCATGCATCTTATCAACTATGAAACATTGTGATAGTTCCACTGTACTCTAGAGATATTGATAGATTTTATTATTTCCATCAAAAATCAGCTCAAGCCATCCCCGCTTATATGATTATCTCAATAGCCTGGTGTAATAAGTATATCTAAAATAGAGTGCAAAACGGATACAAATGTCATGCCTCAGTATTTACAGCAACTACCTTGATAATAATATGAATATAGACATGCTTAAACTGACATTTGTGCATAGAGCAATTATTTTAGACAAAAGACTTTTGGAAAAAAAATATTATATTACAATAATAATTTAATTATATTAACCCCGCACCTGACAGTATAGCTATACTTTTGTAGTTTACATAATAAAAAGCAATGATGAAGTATTTTTCCTTTATTTATTTTTTTCAGTTTTGCATTATTAAAATCACTCAATCAGTTATTCTACTATTTAACATTCTATCAAATTTACTTACACTATATTTCCAAAAGTATTGGGTCACCTGGTCATACGTACGGTATGTGATGTTTGAGCATTGCATTCCACATTTAGTTTCAATTTGCTCTTATAATTTCCTCCACTCTTCTGGGAAGATGTTCCACTAGATTTTGGAGTGTGCTTATGGATATTTCTGTTCATCAGCCACAAGGGTGTTATGAAAGGCAGGTACTGATGTAGGTAAGGAGGACTGGGGTGCAGTCAGGTATTCAGTAGGGATGAGATCAGAGCCACTCGAGGTCTTCTTCAAAGCATGTAAACCAGATCTTCAAGGAGCTCACTTTGTTTGCAGGGGCATTGCCATGCTGGAACTGGTTTGGGTTTCAAGTGAATGCAAAATTTTATTAAAGCGCATCTAAAGACGTCCTACACAATTGAGTGCCTCCAGCTTTGTGGAACCAATTTGGAAAAGATTCACTTATAGCAGGAAAGGTCAGGTGACCCAATACTTTTTGGAAAATAGTGTATTTTGTATGGCTTCTTATTATTATCTTCCCTTACATATTAGCATGCTGCAACTGTCATATCTTTATGATCGATGCTTACGCTTGTACCAAGAACAGCACAAGAACAGTATGACCTTCAACAATGTATTTGTTTATCATTTACTAATATGTAATATTTTTTTTTTTTCTAAGAACGTGTACTGTACCTGAGTATTATCATTTAGGGATTTTGACTTCACTCCTATTTGATTAGTAATTTGTTATTACTTTGAAGTAAATACATAATCTGCTTTAAATGAGAACCTGTTGCAAGACCATAAGCGAAACCATACTGTTCTCTCAGTGGAGTAAAGGTTTTCCCACAATGTGGCTGTAACTATAAAACACTCGCTCCTTAAAAAGGTTTGATATGCAGGAGAGTGGAAGACTAAACTGAAAAAAAAAAAGAAAAGAAAATAGAGTTCTTCTAGATCAGCACTTTTACTTTTGTTGCTTAGGTACATTTAAAAATAAGTAGCATTGTACTTCCACCTCAGCAGAAAGTTGTAATTCGCTCTGAATAAGGGCATCTACCAAATGCAATAAATGTAGATGTATCGATGCACTTTACGTAGCTTTGTGTTGTGTTGTAGCTCTATGTTGTTGTTTAGTGTAGCACCAGGGTTCTGGAGGAACGTTGTCTCGTTTTTACTGTGTACTGTGTACCACTGTGTATAGTAGAAATGACAATAAAAGCCTCTTGACTTGACTTGACTTGACTTGATCTTCATTTCAAATCCCAGCAACATCAAGCTGCTGTTCCTGGGCCTTTGAGCAAGACCTTTGATCTTCAGCTATTTAGTTATATAAATAATACAATTGTCGTTTTGGGTAAAAGCAAACTTTTATTTTTTGGGTACTAAACTTTTATTTTTAACCAATCAAATTCGAATTTGGTGTCAAACATGACTTCAGCACATACAAAAAGACAACTGTCTCGAATTGCTTTTACAGTTTTTACACTAGGAGCACCAGCATATCCATCCTAGCTGGTTTCAGTCAGACATATTGCCATGGTACAGTGTTGCCCCTGTGCTGAAAAACATCTCTCAAAAGGAACACAGATTTTACATGGTATTTTATATGGTATATAAAATAACAACTCTTAAAGTAAATCTTCTCCACTGTCATTTGGAGCATTTAGCAAATAATCCAGCCAATATGGCAGCATCAATTGAACAGTGGGATATTTACCTTATTATTTCCATCTTGGCTATAGTAGTGAGAATGTTTCTGCACCTGTAATGTAATGTAAGATGTAACCTATCTTAGGTCTTGGATCTAAACAAGATAACACCACTTGAGTATTTGCAAGTTTATGTTTTTCTTTTTCATGACAGATTGGATGCTTTCTCATTCATCAATAAGATGGCTGTGTTCAGCAGGGTAAAAACTACTTTCAGGTATTACCACCTGACACTTTCTTCTTCTCAGAGGGCATCAGTTAACTCCAGCAGTGTTCTTAGGGCCTTGTTAACAGATTCCAAAACATCTGGGTCTTGCCATGTTGAAATCAAATGCCAGGTCTTCAGAGAGACCTGCTCTGGTATTCTGTCAGTCATCATTTGTCTAGATCTCCATCTTGTTTGGCATTTTGGTAGAAGTGCATGTGCTGGTAGGTTAAGCTCTTTCAGTGTAACTTCCAATGTGACCCTGTTGCTGTGAGCCTACCCACATCCTGCAAAGGCCTCTGGCATGACTGCAGCCATCATTACCTTTCATTGCATTTTAAACAGCAAACATATGAAAAATATTAAAATGTCATACAAACTACAGATAATATTAAATGTATAGTAAAATGTTGAAATGCAACATCACCTATACACCACTGTAGCAGTAGGGGCGCGGGCCAGCACTGGTTTGTGAATAAAGGACAAAGCCAAAGAAAGTAATAGGTAAGGATCAATCTCTTGTTTATAATTTACAATAAAGGGTGTTCTCTGTTTCAGTGAACAGCAGAGAGAAAAAAAGGGGGAAGGGAAAGAAAGAAAGAAAGAAAGAAAGAAAGAAAGAAAGAAAGAAAGAAAGAAAGAAAGAAAGAAAGAAAGAAAGAAAGAAAGAAAG